>VWPW01020777.1:96585-336617 GCA_013389825.1 Crypturellus undulatus
TATAACATACTTTAGTACCAATTGAATCAGTTAACTGATTCATTAATCATAAACAAATACATTATATTCAAGAATGGTGAATTTCATAAATGAGAGATTGGTTCCTGTGGTAAAAACTGCGTAGGTTATCAGGAAGTGTGAGTCCTCCTCCCTGCTCCCCTTGTTTCAGCTATCAAATTCATTTATACATCTTATGTAACTGCCATTATGTACTACAGATTATTGTAGTTTTCTTTTTTTTGTCTAGGCCATGACTATGATATGTTGACAGAGCAATACAGAAAAAATACCTCTTCAGTGTCTCCTAAATATTAATATTTTTGTCACAGTTTCAAAAGCAATTCTTAAAAAAAGTCTGTATTTTGAAACAGCATGCAAACTGAACCAGTGCTACTGAAAGTTGCATAAGAAACACTTCTGTTTGTTGTGTTTGAGAAACTTTCAGAAATTACAAGGCCTTCCTAATAGCCTTCATGTGGAAAAGTCAGAGCAACGTAAGAGCAGCACTGTGTTTTAACACACCTCTTAACCTGTACCACAACCATATTATTCACACATTCTCTAGGAGAAGATAAGCTATGGTCTAAGTATTGTCTTAAGTTTAACAAAATGAAAGAAAAGATTTTTCCAAAGGGACTTTCCATTTCCAAAAGAAATGGCCTTTTCTATAGCTATAGGAAAACATGACACACAACAAGCAGGAAATATGAAGATGTAGATTATATGAGTAGAAATTAAAACACAGGAAGTTCCACCTCCATGTGAGGAAGAACTTCTATCCTGTGAGGGTGCCAGAGCCCTGGCACAGGCTGCCCAGAGAGGCTGTGGAGTCTCCTTCTCTGGAGATCTGCCAAACCCGCCTGGATGCCACCCTGTGCCCCGTGCTCTGGGTGTCCCTGCTGGAGCAGGGGGGAGGGACTAGGTGATCTCTAGAGGCCCCTGTGACTCTGTGATTATAAAGTTTGCCACAACTTCTTACTAGAGTGAAGCTATTTTTTTAAGCTTTTCATGTCTTGTTTAGACTTTCAACTCTCAACCTTCTAAAAATTGCCTTTCACCTTTTTACATAAGTCTGTGGGATGGATCCTGGAAAAAAAATGTCATTTGCTCATTGCCACCTGTGCTTGCATGGTATTTCCTTTCTTCAGTTCTTCTTCTCTTCATATGTTCCTGTTTAGGAACCTATGACACATAGTTATACTGGTTTCTCATGTTAATAAACTACCTTGCCATCTGCTCAAGAATTTTAAGATTTCTTTTTCTGTTTGCATTTCAAAATGTAGCTGCTGTCCTTTCTTGTTGCCTGTTCTTATGGCTTTCAGAAGAGTGTTTAAATTTGGTTTATTGGTAAATTTAGTTCTATGCACTCCAGATATGTTCATTCTGTCTGGCATTTATCTCTCTAGCCACTCATTCACTCATTCAGTTTTGATGGTCTTTGGCCATAATTTTCACTTGCACATGTAGAGTTTAATGAGAAGTCTTCAGTTCATCTCTGTAGCATTTGAATCCAACTTTTTATTTATGTGCCTTAGAGTATTCCCTTTAGGCATAACTAGTTTGTTTTCTCTTTTTCCTTGATACAACTTCATTAATTCTTCTCTTTCTCCCCAAATGCATTCTGCTGAAATTATGACCATGTATCTTTTTCCTTTCCCAAGCTTGACATTTATTTAATTCTCATTTCTTGCTAACATTGGAGTATGCATATACATTCAAGTATATGACAGATAGATAGAAAAAATGCCACGTCCAATGTAAGTTACAGTGAATTACTCTGATCTGTGTTTTTTCTTGTGTTCATGCTCTTACCTGTTCTGAAGCAAAATGATCTCCTATGTATTGCTTGATAGCTGAGTTTTGAACAAAAAGAGAAATATGTGATTCTTTTTTTTTTTTCTTACATTCAGGCATGTATTGAAATGTTAGTTTTATGTTTATGGTGGAACTTTATCTGCTACTATTTGTCCTTTTTGCATATTTTATCTTTTAATATTTTCACAGACATTGTGCAACAAATATGGTAGTCTGCATATTGTTGTTTTGCCAATATCTGTTAATGAAATAATATTCCACTTTGCTATGGGGAAGATGACTTTCTGTCTCATTGACAAAAAAAAAAAAAAAAGAATTTCCATATATGCCTAAATAGATACAGGCTGTGCTGTTTATAGAAATTTGGCTTATGGAAAGAAGAAATGGAACTTTTATATTTAAGTATATGATTCACCAACCTTATAAATTGGCATCTTAGGAAAATCACTTGTCTGTAGGTCTGAGATTTGGTCTGGTCTTACAAAAAACACTTAGGATACATCCTAAAATGTGGGCAAAGTTTTTCTATTTCTTTTATAGTACATGGGTTTTTACCATTTTAGAATAAATAGGAATGCTGAATAAAGTACTCACAAATGTACTTTAATTTGCTAAGTAATGATAGCCTTAAGCCTTGTGTTAAATGCTTCGCTGATTGAGATCTGTAGCGATGCCAGCCAAATTTTACAATGTGTTGATCAATGTGGGTTTTCTGGAAATCTGTGAAACGATCCAAAAGGCAAAGTATAGACTTGAAGGAGGTCTGGCAGCCTCAGGTTTTGTGACATCTTCCTTTTCATTCGCTCTGGAAGAAAAGTTTTGCTACTGTCTTCTTTTAACAAACCGTGAAACAAAATAGTGGCATATGCTGCTGTGGAGATAATCTGCTATAATCTTGTTCTGGTAGGAGGTCATAAACAGTTTGAAGATAAGGCCATAAAAGCATTAGATTGCTCCCTAAAGGCACAGTCCTACTACGGGCAGCATACTGATATACACTGGGCTGCTTTATTCAGTAAAAGTAATGATTTTTAAAGGTTGTTTAAGTTACTTTCATTGACTTGTAGCTCAGTTTAAGAACATATCTATAGTTTGGATGCGTTTGTTGACGTCCTTCTTTTTGTTTATTTAGTGTTGTGATTTCACATATTCTTTCATTAAATTCTGCACAGTATCTATATTGCAAATACGAGGATCAGGGTGGGAAAGGCACAGTCACTGCTTTTATTGAAAGTTGCTGTGCTCTGCAAGAGGGACAAAAACGTTGATGCAGCTTTGGGGTATCTCAGATATGTTTTATGAATGGTGAACAATTATACTGAAAATATGTTTTTTCTTCTAACTCCAAGCCTGCATGGGTTGGCTATAGCGTACTTGTATAAAATGCCAGAAGCTAAAGAGCGGAAAGCAGAAACGTCCACCTAATGTAGAACAGATGACATGGTGTGAGCTTATGAGCGGGCTGAACTATAGATGCTTCTTCCTGTGAATGAAAAATAAATTGTGTGTGTGTATACAGATTCATATACAGATATATATACGCATATATATTAATTCACCAGGAGTGGATTAAAAAGAACAAAAGAAATGTCTGAAATATGTAGTGTTCTTGCAAAAACTTTTTTGTTTTTGTGTTTTTGTTTCAGTCGTCCTAACTTCTGCGCCCTATCTCTCTGTGGCAAGCATCTCCTGTGCAATCTGACAGGCGGACTGATGCAAATGCGCAGCCAAGGGGCTTGGGTTGACTACGTGTTGACTACTAGGTTCCCCTACCTCTTTTAGGATCGTTTCTCACACCCCTCTCCCAGCCAGCAGCCGAGGGCCCTTACGGCCTCGCCTGTCTTTGGCTCCGTTCCCCAAAACCGCTGGCGCGTGGGAGAGCGCTGGTGGGAATATGGTGGTGGAGAAAGGGTCTTGGGAGCCAGAGAATGGAGAACCTGAGGCTTTCAGGGTGCTCCTTCCCGCCTTTCTGGTAAATAAACCCTTCCCTGTCCTAAATGCTGTAGTGCTAAGCCCCAGCTCTGTGGTTTGCATCCGTGCTGCTTTGATACAGGCGTGTGTTGATTATACATTTATGTTGATCTGTGAGCATAAAAAATGGTGGGTTTAAGCACAAGAGGTTTATTTTTCATGGCCACCAAATGTTACCCGCAGAAGATTGTCTGGTGGGATGGAGGGCAGCAGGTCAAATGCTTATTTGCAAGTTTGTGGAAGTGCTGATGAGCTGCGTGCAGGTGACCCGCGCAGGTGTGGGCCCAGCTGCTGGGAGCCGGCCTCAGCGCGAGCCTCTGACGGGCCCGGCACGGCCAGCCCGGCGCATCCAGGTGTCATCCAGGCACCTGGATCATAAGCTGTTAACTCTCCCTTTGGCTCTCTGGAAAACCAAGCTCCCCGGGCGCAGTGGAGCTGATGCTTGTGTGATGCTCATGCACGCCGCAGCGCTTTTTGGAAGAGCCCGGGAAGCCTGGACGTGGCCTCCAGCCTGATGTTTCACGAGTTTGCTAGTGGAGGGAGCCCCAGTAGCAGCTGTGGATGAAAGAGGTATTTCTAGAAGGCATTTTTAGGTTGCAGCTTCTTGTTCTTAATAAATAGGAAAAAAAAAAAACAACAAAAGTGCTGTCTATGCATGGGCTGATTTATCAGCAGCTAGGCAACATCTGACTGAGCGATTTGGTCTTTCCAGCCACGTCGGTGTCATGTTATTTTAGGTAGAAACTGTGGCAGTTGCAGAGCTGCAGTACTCCCCGGCAATGGTTACTATCACTCTGTTCACCCTGTTCTGCTCACTGTCCATGTTGATTGCACTGTGTATCATTTTACCCTTTAATGACATATACACACTAAGGTTTTTTATTTTTAACATACCATTTTTTTCTCCACAAACTTCTTAGCTTAGTCAAAGTAAAGAACGTGCTAAATATGTCTAGGATTCTTCATTTCAAATATGTTTGGAAAAAAAAAAAAAGCAAATGGAAGATCTTATCAAAAGATCTGATGTTAAGCCAGGCACAAATTTAGCAACTTTAGTGAAGCATCACATTTGCTTTATATGTCCAGGCATTATTAAGAACTATAGCTCTATGTGAAATAATGCAGTATTCTAATGGCCACAGAGATATAAATATCCATAAATTGTAATCATTACAGTACTATTGGAATTTATTAGAATTCCCAGAAAAGTTGTGGTCATTTAAAACAGCAGTTTGTCACCATTACTGTGAAGCTGCATGTCAGGGAATTGAAATACTGCTTTTATATATTGGCTAATGCCTTTTTGTCCTATTAGGACTGATTTTTAATCAGTTTTGCACGCCGGTGCCATTTGTAATTGGCAGTCACAGCGGCAACGTTGAGCCCTTCACTGGGGTTTGAATAGGTAAAATCACAAGCAGCCCACGTCACGCTCGAGCCTCACTTGGTGCCCTGATTGGGGCCTCCCCTGCCCTCCCTGGCCCTCTCCAGGGGAGATGCAGGCCGCCTGCTTCAGTGGGCTACCAGAGATCCCTCAGCACCTTTCTGGTATTTCATGACAGGTATTTCCAGGTATTTCATGACAGTATTTACTGCCCCATAAATCTGGGGCCAAGTGGTTGCAGCTTCTGCCACTCCTTGGAGAAATGGACTGGAAGGTGCAGCACTGTACGAGGTGCATTCAGATGGTGCCTTCACATTTGCTGCCTTCTTCTCACTTCTCCTGGCCTTCCTTCATAGTGCAAGGACTTTGGTTTGGTNAGGTGCAGCGCTGTACGGGGTGCATTCAGATGGTGCCTGTATCACATTTGCTGCCTTCTTCTCACTTCTCCTGGCCTTCCTTCATAGTGCAAGGACTTTGGTTTGGTGATTGCCCCAGACTTAGACAGCTCCCTGCGCCCTCAGGCTGTGTGGCTCCCAAAGGATGTTCCTCTTTATAGCCAGTGAAGTGATTTGGCAGGAGGCATTTCCAGGGCCATGCCTTTGGCACATCCCCTCCACAGTGCCTGGAGGAGGAGACGTACATCTGCTGGTTTAGCAACAGGGCACACCGTTGGGTGTCAGAGGGGATATGTATCATTTAGCCTCTAGCACAGCTTGTCTTCTGTTGCAGAAATGAGAGCTGGGTAATAGACGAAGACGCATTGTCCTATGGAATTTAACTGTGAATCTAAGCACATATCAGGGCTTTCCTAGTAAAACCTCTGCTTATCTGCCTGGGCAATGCATCATATGCATGTACTGTTCTGCCATGAGTAACAGTAAGGAAATTATGATGGGGTTCTTCTTCTATACAGATATGCTGACAGGAGGGTGGCTTTCTATAGCAGGCATTCTTCAGAGTCAAATTGGCACCTATGTACTGAACAGTAACCCAGTTGGTTTATTGGAGATGCCAATAGGTATAGTTTTGCATTTATGACTTTCTGTGGGTGCAATAAAAAACAAGCATAAAATGTGGAGGTGCACTGACACCTCAAAATGGACAGATTTCATGTTGTGCACTAATGAAGCTAGAATATAGTCACTGGACATCTGCCAAAATTTCCTATTCCTAATATAATTTCTAGCAACTGAAACAACTTATAGCAATACCCATTTTTTCATAGTCTATGCATTGCATCTCTCATAAAAATCTGCATGTTGCATTAATTCATATTTTTGCGAGTTAATTTGTGTTTTCTACCCATGTTCAATTTGCATTCATTAACTCATAGTTTGCTGGTAAGTGTATTCTTTCTATGGGCATTCAAAGAAATTCTTTAATTCACTTTCTCTGTTTCTTCTCATACAGTCTCACAGCCAGATATGCAACTCAGTCTAATCACAGTGGAATTGCAACCAGTCAAAAAAAGACTTCTAGGTCAGTTAAATATCTCTAATTTATTGCTTGTTAGTGATATTCAAGTGAGTCGATGCCCATTGGTATTTTATCCTTTGGACATAAGCAGACATTAAACGATGTGTATTGATGTTATGTGTGCAAGCTTCACAGCAATGAGCTTTGTCTTGGGAAAGCCTCCTATGGACTGGGAGATGCTGATTTTTACAATTTTTTTAGTAATATTTCTGGTTATTATGTATCCTGCATCTCTGTATCCTGCATGTGAAGTATCAGATGTGAAGGACTAGTTGGCGATTTTAGTGCTCTGTAATTTTTGGCTCAAGTCTCTACTTTTGTCACGAGTGAAAAGGAGTTTGGGAGTCCGTCCCAATTCCCACTAGATGCTTTGACCATATCTCAAACCCACCTGATACAGGTTGAGTTCACAGAGCCAAGTTCAAATGGAAGGGAAATAGAGCAGAAAAATGAACCACTGCCACAACTTCTGCTCCTTCCCAATGAGCCTGCACACAGTCCCTGCTAATAAGATGCTTTGATTTGGCAGAATATTTGATTCTGTTTCAGATTTCATCAGCACTTCTAGTTTATCACTTCCATGAGCACTANCAATTCCCATTAGATGCTTTGACCATATCACAAACCCACCTGATATAGATTGAGTTCACAGAGCCAAGGAAGGGAAATAGAGCAGAAAAATGAACCACTGCCACAACTTCTGCTCCTTCCCAATGAGCCTGCACACAGTCCCTGCTAATAAGATGCTTTGGTTTGGCAGAATATTTGATTCTGTTTCAGATTTCATCAGCACTTCTAGTTTATCACTTCCATGAGCACTAAAATCTACAAACCGGTTTGCAGAAGAGACCGAACTCTGAAGCTTCCTCTTGTTTCCGGCCTTTTTTTGGGGGGCAGTTAATGGGTTTATGACTCGCACTGTTCTGCTGTCCAGTTCATTGGTGAGAGCAATGAACTCTAAATCGTGTAATCCAGCCTAAATACTGCATTTTGGTGTGGCGCACTAACACGGTCTGAGCTGCTGGTGAGAGCTGGGGATGAGCTAAACCGCGGCACGGTTGCTTCGCACCTGCGCTTCCAGGTCTCCGGTTTTCCTGATTGCTGACGCTCCTGTCTTGTCCACACTCAACATGTCTGGGGGTTAACAGTCTTACTGTCTAATACTTTAAATCTGTGGCAGTGTTTCCGAGGCCTGTTCAGAGGTATGTGACTTGTCCCTTATTTGTTACTCTCCTCTTTGCATTTCCTTAGCTGCTTAACATGATTCTGCAAGAGCAATTTAAAACCTGAATTCAATTAAAAAAGACAGTAAATGAGGTAAACTGGAAAGTGTGTAGAGCAAATGACCTCATGTGCAATGTGCTTACTGTGGCAAGTTCTCGAATTCTGGCATGCCAAATATACGCATAAGTATTTGAAATTTTAAGAGAACCCATGAGTTTCCAGTGCTGCACATGCCTTCTTGTTGCTCTTTTTCATTACCTTTGACAAATGATCTCAGGGCTCTAACTGCCTGTCAAATTAGGGTAATGAGAAGGAGCAAATGGATTTTTAAGTTTGTTTTAGTGCATTCTTCAGGGAACAGAAGATCACTAGAGCTCGTGGGTCATGGCAGGGGTTAGGAAGCGTGCAGCTGCAGAGGGGAGACTGGCTGCTCTGGGCTCCGCGCAGAGGCGGTGGGGCAGGCTGGCGGCCAGAACGAGCCATAAAAATAATGAATGTATTAGCTCTCCGAGGCTTAAATTGGTCAAGTAAGAGAATACGGGGCTGTTTACATATGCTCGCTAATGAAACTAAAATGATTTCAATGTTTCTGATTTGCCAGTGCGTTAAAATGTTCGGAATAAATCTAGCATTTTGTAATCCTTTATAATGTGACTTTTTTCTCTTCCCTCTGATACTATAATTCAGTTGTAAGGTAGTAAGATAGTGTCACAATAGAGTGACACTAACTGAATTTGATAACTCTAACGTAATTTGTATGTCAGATATAGTTTGAATTCTCATAAAATTCATCATCCCATTCCAATAAGCAGTGAGGAGCAGAAGGTAGTTATTCTACTGTGGCAAAAGTCTATTGCCGATTTGACCATTTCATTTTGTCTCTTAGATTAATTTAAAAAAATAATAAAAAAAAGGAAGGCAGTAGAGGTACCCACAAACCCACAGAGATGCTATAGAAAGTTTGAAGTAGGCCAGTATTAAAGAATCTTGCATCAGAGAACTGATTCAAAAAGATGCAGACTTGCATACGCCAACGACAAGAGATTCTACATTTTTTTCCTTTAACATAACCACACAGTAAGGTTCAGATGGTGGCAGCAAATACCAACAAATGAACTGTACAGTCGGCATTTTATTCTAATATCAAAAAGGTATACATGGATGTGTAGCGTCCAGCTAAAATGCTTGGTTTTGGTGTTTTTAATTTAAAATAATAAGCTCATAAACCTCTAGAGGTAGAAATGTGCTAGCCAGTAGCCCTGAAAAATGACCAAAGAGATAAAAGAAAATCCAGCTTTTATGCTAAACACTGTAAAGTATTAACTGGGGTAACAGATATGGAATGTTTCCCAACTATTCATGTCTGTGGTTTCTAGATAATTTCTGTAGCATTTCCTCCAAAAAACTGATATACTTAAAGAGTAGTTGGTTTTGCACCTTAATGGCTTGTTAAGGTGAATCTGTTTTAGCAATGTTAATGGCAAATGCAAAGTATCTTTTTACATGTCTTGTGCATCTAGAAAGCATCCCTTCCCCATTTGTGTGCATAAGGATAAACCTTTATTTTGCATTTGTTGAGTCTTAACTAATTTGAATCCTGCTGTTCATTGTTGCTTACATGAAATCATTGCTATTCAGTTGCTGGCTTTAAATTATGGCCTGATGTTTGCATACTGCCTCTTCTGTGTGTTGCATTCCATACAACAAGCTGATTTCCCATTACACCATTCCAGGCTTCCAGGACCCTCACGGGTGCCAGCTGCAGGCAGCAGTACCAAAGTCCAGGGAGCTTCTAACTTAAATCGGCGAAGTCAGAGCTTTAACAGCATTGACAAAAACAAGCCTCCACAATATGCAAATGGCAATGAAAAAGGTAAGTGATTAAAAGTGAGTAACTGTTATTCATAAGTATAGTGCAACAGCAGGGAAAAGAGAAAAAAACAGCTTGAGTGACAAAGGAGGGAGTGTAGTAATTGGACTTGGTTTGGAAGACCTGTGGAGATACTGCTCTGAAGCAGGACTTTCTGAACTGGGCTAAAAGTTCAGCACTGCAAACTTTCAAGATGTTAGCGTGTTGGAGATGGCATTGGATGATATCTCTGAGGTAAAAAGGAATCCATACTGCATGCATAGTATCTTGGGGCGTTCTAAAGCCCGTTCATATGCATAAGGCGACTGCATTAATCTTCAGGGGGCTTTGCATCTGAACCTCAAAAGGGGGAGGGTTTTTAGAATTTTGCATCAGAATATATGTTCTTTCAATGCCTTACCTAATAGATGTGAGTCTGAAGGGGAGATTAGAAATTAAGCCAAATTTAATGAAATTTGCAGGGATTTGAGTTCAGGGTTCATAATTTACTTTGTCCTTCAAATATATGAACTTCCATTTTGCAGACAAACTGAGCTCCCTGGGCACTTCTCTTTCTCCCATATCTGACGCCATTTCCCTGGAAAATGTCCCTCTTCAGGCTTTATCTCAGAAAAAGAATAATGTAAAAATTCATCTTTCTGAGTTGTGTAACCAGTCCAGCTCCCCCTCCCCTTTCTTTCTCCCTTTGTGTAATGAACAGCATTTTATTCATATCTCTGGGTTAGAATACAGTTGAAAATGATACAATATACATAGTACCCGTTTGCATCCTTGGGGTCTGTGGGAGGAACAACTATGCAGTGAATGTTCTTCATCTAAGCAACAGGCAGCTCTCCAGATTTTTTTTTTACAAAATTCTGATGAACACACTTTGCCCCTAGCTGTATCTCAAGATATAAAACCATCCTTTCAATAGTCACTTCTTTATTTTTACTGTCAGGGTAGAATGTTTTAGATGATAGTTCTGTAGTGGAATTTATTTTATCAAGGACCTGTATGTGGCAAACTATACAGACTAAAACTAAAAAGAGATCAGGGTCATCTCCGAGCAGGCACTATATTCTGAGCAGTTCACAAATACGATAGCGAAGTTAAGGACGTAGGAGATGGGGCTGCCTGAGTGAAGGTATGTACAGCAGTTTAGGTTTAAGAATTGCTTTATAATGTCAACATAAGTTTGCTACTGACATATGTGAAAGAGTGAAATGACTCAAGGTGAGACTTGCTTGTAGATATTAATATTCTTGGCTCATTACTTGGAAACTGTCTTTGAACTGCTAAAGTTTGTGTTGCATTGCACATTTACATGGCTTTTTGCATGATGGATTTCTTTACTTTCCCATTTCTTCCCAGCAGAGAATGAGAACCTTGATGAGATTTTTAGTGAAGTCGAACTTGCGAAAGGATAAGAGTGGCTTTGTTTATGTATAATCACTCAATTTATTTTACAGGATATAGGAAAAGTAATGGTGCATAAATATATTTAGTACTATATTTCAGATGTTTCTGTCTGCTTTGTCTTCCTTCTTTCAAAACAGCGGAATAGATGGAAAAATATTTATTTTTACATGAGAACAGTATGTATATAAAGCAGACATTGATGACAGAAACTGGCTACTGTGCATGCAAGAATACTGAAGGGGTGTTTTTTTTATAATACACTAAAGAACACATGAAAAAATATATTTTGATCTACCGTGTTACTTCTTATGCCTAAAGAGAGAAAACAACAGCAGCCCACTATTCTTTTTTCTATTTAAATATTATAGTGGCTGATTTTTTAAATATTGCAATGATATTTTCAAATAGCTTTTTTTTCTTTTTTAGTGAGGACATTTTCTGCCCTGAAGTTTTTTTTCTGAAGAATCTGTTTTGATACAAACCCACACCCTCATAATAATAGTAGCAATAATAATACACACCTACCTCTTAAAAGAGTGGTAGTAAACTTTGCAAAACTGTTTTTTTCAGTACAGTGCAGTACACAAAATTAAAGTTGTACTTAAAATTTTCTTCCAACATAAATATTTGGAGTGAGATAACCGCTTGTGTGCAAGGACACTGATTTTTTGGATTTGCAACATATAATACATAGTTTATAATTCTGCATTTAGTGCTGCATAACCTGAAGCAGAAAAAGAATCATCTTTCTTGCAGTACGTAAATAGGTACTAGATATTGGGACCTGCAGATCTCTTCAAGGTCACTCTGACCACGTTTGGCACATTTTTCTCTGCTGTACAACTTCCCCTCTGTGCTATAAAAAGACCTCAGAAAATATATATATATATATTTTTTTCAGTTATATGTAATATTTGAAATCAGTGACCATATAAGATGGTTTCCAACTCACAGTAAGGAATGGGTTTGCAGTCACAGATGTAAGAGAGACCTTAAACTGATCCAAAATAAATCTGATGTGGGTCTTTTATTTACTATTTCACTAATGTTAACTCTTAGGAGAGTTTCTTAGGGAGTAGTTCACTCACTAAGAAACCTTAGCTCTCCTAAAGCCGAAGCAGCTTTGCTTTTGATGCAGTATAATCATTTTTTCACCTAAAGTTCCACCCCATATCTGTAATGCCAATGACTTTATGTAGCTGTGATTAAAACAGGAATATAGAATACACCAAAGTAGTAAATGTCCCATGAGTTGAAACTCATTGTGCAGCTTTAGCCTTTTTTTTTGGTGAACGTTGCAGCTGGATGGATGGATTTCAAGGAACACATCTGTTTTCCAGGTCACATAACATCCATGTGCTTCTGACTAAATAAAATAAAGGGGAGAAAATAATAGTACTACTATTCTGAAAGTACTTGAATAAAGTAGTTTCTCACATTGATTATGAGATGGGTACCTATGGCATTTTGAGACTAGCAAAGAAATAATGTTCTAAAACAAATTGACTTGAAAAAAAACCCACATATTTACATTCTAGAGTTTAGAAACACTGTATCTGAACACAGATGAGGATCTCTGTGTCACAGAGTTTAATTACCTGCTGTTCAATGGAGCTGTATAATAGGAAATGCTGTTTGTCTACCATCGAAACCTGGCTTTAACACTTAGTGGGCTCTTTTCCCCATATTAACCCTAAGAACCTCCCTTTTTTCCTGTGTTTGCAAGTTAACCTGCAGGCAGGATGTCTTCTGGGCATATGACAGCAGAGTGTACTTGCTGCTGGTTTGCTCACAGCTCTTCCAGGGCCAGTGCTTTGCCAGGTGTTCCCAGAGGCGTTTCCCTCCTGAATGCTGAAAAGGGGCAGCTCTGTTCTTGTCATGTGTTCCTGAGTGCGCAAGATGAGCTCGTTCAGTGTCCTTAGAGAGGTTTCATATTCTTCTGAACAAGCCCTCAACCCTCCTTTTCTGTTAAGCTTTCTATAGAGGTGTCTAAAGCTTTCTATACGGGTGTCTAAAAAATCACATGTTCATGTTCATGACACCTGGTACAGTGGCATTAAAGTGTTTCTACTAGAAGTAGTTTGCCTGCTATGGAATATCTAGAATATCAATGCCTAATTTTGCTCCAACTGGTTAGCTGTTGTAGAGCACCTATCTTCTCCAATATCGCAGTGTACAGAGCAGGTCACAGATGAGAAGACAGAGGAAGATGATTATGCATCCAACCCAAGTTTAACCCTTCACGCAGCCTTTATTTGTGTAAGAGCCTGTGAAAAAGACTTGAAAATATCCCTTTTTGCTGTTTCTGATAGAGCTTCTCTCTTTGTGTTGAGCACCCAACACAAAGTGGTGTTGCAGTGCTGCTTTCCCAAAGCAGGTGGGCAGAGAACTCTCAGGGGGGATCCAAAACTGTCTGCCCTGAAAGATGCATTTCAAGAATAAGGAGAATAGGCCCCAGAGACAACCCAAGCTCCTTGTAAAATTTAACTTACAGAAATGGGAAAGTCTCATCAGAGCAATCACTCTGTATCAACATTACCACAAGGTGGGGACAAATTTCATGTAATGAACAGCAATTCCAGCTGAATGTGCAGAAATCAGTGACAGGCATAGCTTCAAGTAAAGCATGGGGACTAGGAGGAGGAAGGAAATCTTCTTCTTCCTCCTCTTTAAATACCACAGACTCTGTGTGGTACTTGGGCACAGGCAGCCCACCTTCCTTGCAGGATCATTAAGGATCCACTCATAAGTGAAGATTAAAGACAGGTTTGAGTTCCCAGTCTGTTTGTAATTGTTCTGATGCTGCTTAGGGTTTGGGACACGGCAATCAAGTAAGTACTTGGAGTTGCAGGCACCTGTGTTTTTGCTATATGAGTAGTGGAACAAGCTGTTGATGCAGCAGTAAAAACTCTTCTTTCTACATTATTCCTCCTCTTGAGCTTAATATTGTATAGCAGGACATATGGTCAGGCTTACATTCTTCTTTTTAATCAGAACTCTTTTCTTTGAAGTAAAATTAATAGCCTCAAAACATACACATGTACCAGAGTTAATACAGCAGAGTGTAGGGGCATCCTGCTGTTCATGGATTGCTTCGTATATTTGGCATTAGGCTTTGCATGTTCTTAGAGTGAATTTTCTTCCAACACTGCGGTGATAGCAAAAGCCCCCAGTCCTCTGGGTAAGGGAGGTGTGTGTAGTGCAAGGCACAACGTGTGCAAGAAGGTCCTCACGCACACCCCATCCTGGGCTAGCAGCCACAGGGCTCAGCCCAGGGATAAATTAAAAGCCTGAAGGCTGCAGTAATTTGCAACAGCTGTTGCTGGCCCCAGGCTGGGTGCCAAGAGCTGAGGCTCACCAGAAAATAATAGGGGCCCAGGCACAGTCCCTGCCCTCGTGCAAGGGGGGCAGGAGCTCTGCAGCAGCTGGGCAGAGGGGCTCCTCATGCTCTCATATCCACCAGGTCTGAGGCTGCAGCAGGTGCCCCAGCACATCTTACCATTACCACTTCATTTCTCTGATGGTCCAGATTAATGGCACTCAGAATCACGTGAACTTCACAGCAGAAGAGTCCAGCCCTTTTGTGCCTTAGTCTGTATTGCTTGATAAAGCTAGATGACTTCCTTGGAAAGCACGACTCTTGGGTAGCAGAGTGCCAACTCTATTGGTTATTTTGAAAAGGTCTTATAGTTGCAGTAACTCTTAGGTGCTGTAAAGGTACTAAAGCCAGTAATGATGTTAAGCTGGAAGTGAGCCTTCTGTAACTGCCTGAGGTTCATGGCCAATATACCAACCACTGCTGTAGGGTGGTGGATCACACACAGCTTTCAAGTGCCGGCAGTACTGAAATTCTTGATATATTTTTTTTCCTGCCTAGGAAAGTGTCTTGTGATGAGTTCCTGAAGTCATCCAAGAGTGCTTGTTAACAAAATGTGAATAACAAGAAAGTATAGTGACCAGAAGACAGAATGAAATTAGGTATTTTGGTTCTCAAAAGGCCCTTACCTACACTAGCCACTTTTTGCTTTGATGAACACTGCTGGTATTTCCCCTTTCACCAGTGTATGCATACTCAGTCTTCCCTTTCCCCAAAAAAACAACTGTATATCACATATTTTGCTTTTGCTGAATATCAAGAAGATACTTTTTCTGGGCTTTTGTTCTTTTTCTTCCAACATTACCATNCTTTGCTGAATATCAAGAAGATATTTTTTCTGGGCTTTTGTTCTTTTTTTTCCAACATTATTATTATTATTATAATTTTTTTTCTTCTGGTATCATATCTCAGCAGGTAAGAGTTAACCACTGATGGACTTTCTCCTCACGTTTTAGAGACAAAATCATTAACTTAAAGGTTTAATTTGAATAATGAAATGGTTATGGTGAAAGTATCCGCAGGCTTTCTTGAACTCTGAAAAAGAAATATTGCAAAACACCACGGTGGTGGGGAAGAAAAAGGCAATTTTGCTTAGCATCTGTAAGCATGCCCATTTAAATTGTGTTTATTATAAATCCCATTTCCGGTGATTTCTGAAAGTTCAGCTGTGACTGTGTGTTTTGATGCAAAGCGAACACGATGTCCCCTTCCAGCAGGAGGAGGGCGATGTATTGCTGCCGTATGTTTAATTCCTTATTCCTCCCGTTTTTGTGTTCCAAGCGGACTCCCCCAAAGGCCCTCACCCCGTGGCAGGCATGAACGGCGGCGCGCAGCACGCGCCCGGCGGCGGCCCGCAGCCGCCGGCCTCGGCCATCCCGTCGCCGAGCGCCAGCAAGCCGTGGCGCAGCAAGTCCATGAACGTGAAGCACAGCGCCACCTCCACCATGCTCTCCGTGAAGCAGCCCAGCCCCGCCACCTCCCCGACGCCGACGCCGTCCTCCGACAGGATCAAGCCACCCCCTTCGGAAGGCGTGAAGCCTCCTTCGTCCGGCCAGAAGTCTATGCTGGAAAAATTCAAGCTGGTTAACGCTAGGACTGCTTTACGGCCTCCTCTGTCGCTCAGCTCGGGGCCCAGCGACACCGGGCGAGAGGACGACACCTTTTCCGAGTGCGGCGAGGGGGACGTCTTGGGCGGCGGGCTGAACAGTGGCGGCTCCACGAGTAGCAGCCCTAAAGCGTCGCCGAAATTAGCCCCTCCAAAAGCTGGAAGCAAAAATCTCAGCAATAAAAAGTCTTTGCTACAGCCAAAGGACAAAGAGGAAAAGAACAGGGACAAAAACAAAGTTTGCACTGAGAAAACGGTCAAGGAAGAGAAGGAGCAGGTCACTGAGACAGCTACAAAGAAGAGCTCAAAAATTGCCAGCTTAATCCCAAAGGGAAGCAAGACGACAGCAGCCAAGAAAGAAAGTTTAATACCCTCTTCTAGTGGGATCCCGAAACCTGGCTCCAAGGTGCCCACGGCAAAGCAGGGCGCTTCACCTGCCTGCACGGGAAGTAAGGAGGTTGAAAAACTGAGGACTACAAAAGGAAACCAGGCCCAACCAGCAGCAAAATCCCAACTTCCTGAGAAGGCTTCGCCTCCCTGCGCTCTTGCCGCCCCTGAAGGGAAAGAGCCCAGCGTGGCCCTCCCCGCCGGCTCCTCGGCGGCCGCGAGCGGCAACGGCACCGTGCAGCTCCCTCAGCAACAGCAATACAGCCACCCCAACACCGCCACCGTCGCGCCCTTCAGCTACAGGTAAGCGCGCCGGGGCAGAGGGGCTCGGTGCTCTCCTTGAGAAAAGAGAGAGCAGCAAACCGTGCCCGATCCCACTGCAATATCTGCCCGTTTCTAGGCTCTGTCACAGCATCACGCACACTTCTTTCTTAATACTGTGTTTTAATCAGTGCTGCTGTGTGAATAATTTCCTCTAAGAACTCTTAGCCTCTACCTTACACAAAAGTAATCCATTGCAAATACTGGCCATTCAGAATTCAGGGTATTTTGATTGGAAATGTGAATCACGTGCCACGTTCCCTGTGCAGCTGTTGAAAGGTCACCGCTGAGTCAGGTTTCCAGCGTGAAAGCTCTTGTTTGCTGTTTAAAACCCTCAACATTTATTTGCCAATGCTCAATAATATTTGCTTAAAAAACACTATTTTCTTAAAGAATCCTAACATAAACTTTGCAGGAGTTTTGAGAGTACATGACAGTACTAGCAAGCTCTTACAGGAAAAACCTTATGCAAACTTCTGCAAATATCCACATGTATTTCAACATTTTGGGCAGAGGGAAAAAGGTTGTGGCTGCAGGAGGTCTTTTTTGTTTGTTTGTTTGTTTTTTCTTTTCTTTATACAGGAATTAGATATAGATTAACTCCACAGAGGCAGTTAAATTTTACGGATGAGGCAAGCTCTTCTGATGGCCAAGGCTCTGAGATAGAGGAATGAAAGCTTAAACATATCAGCCTTTGAGAAACAGAGAGATAAAACTGCTCTTATACAGTACAGAAGATACAGTAAATGTAAATGACCGGCAGACTGATTTGACTAAGGATTTCAGATGTCAGCTATTGGAGGGCTTTAGCAACAGTTGTGGGCAAATTTAACATCTGATAAAATGACAAATATATTATTAAGTGAAGTATGCTGGCGGTTGTTGTGAGTGAGTAGTACTGTAGATAGTCTTGGCTGAAGATTAAAGATGTGCTGAAGCAGTCTCTGAGGGAGTAGATCTATCATTACACACAACTAAACCTAACTTCAAAACCAATGTGGATGAGTGAGTGATTGACTGTTACAGTTAATTCTGAACAAAACCAGTTGTGAAAATTACATGAGGGGGAAATGGCACAACATAGTATATATTTGTTTTAATATGCAGTGAGTAGCTGCTTAAATTTCAATTGTGCTTAATATATGTGTTGATATAATTAATTCATAATATTAATTAGCTCATGATCTGGAATAATTTCAGTGATACAGATAATTTGCACTGTGGTATGTATGATGGCCTGCTTATGGGCTAGTGAGCATAAACATGGAGAGAAAGAGAGGCTGTGGTTAACCCTGAGGCCTGCGCTATTTAATGGCAATATTGCCAGACACTGATGCCATTTCATTGCATGGTGGAGATATCTTATCGCTCTTCTAGGCTTCATCATGAAGCAAAATGTATTTGGAATTTCAAAAGGAGATAAAGCGTGCGTCTTCCACTAAAGATTGGTATTAATAATCATCTGTTTGCTTCAAACAAGCAGCAAGGCAACTGTATTTGAAGTTAAATCTTGCATGAAAATAAAATTCTCAGAGCCAAAGTCTGATCTCAGAACACTCTAAACCCAGAGTAATAGACTGTCTTTGAGGTTGCTTCAATGTGTATTTGTGTAACTGAGAGCAGAATCTGACCCACACATATACAGTAACTCTATTCCTTACAAATCTCAAGGGCTTTGTAATAGTAGAAAATGATTTCATAGAAGAATATAAATATAACCAAGGGTAAAATATCCATATTTCCAATGTCAGCAGATTTTTTTTTTGTGGGTATGCAGCAAGTAAAAGTTTGCATGAAGCTGGGGCACTTGTATTTACATTTTCCACTCTTAAATATAACTGTTTTTGCAGAGGTCAACACAATTAATGCAGCGAATGTTCAGGTTTGCTTGCTAGCTGCTAAAACAGCTTTATAGATTAATGAGTAAATAAATAACGGTGACCATTCATACTAGCTGTCTTTGTACAGCTAGAAGGAATGCCCTGGGCCAACAGATTTGCACTGGGAAAACTTCAGCCTAATTCAGCAAAAATAAAGTACATTTTTCCAGAATGCTGCATAAATCTGCCAAATGCTGTATACTACTGTGATTGTTTTAAGCTGTTTGCGTGAGGAAAAGTAATTTTTTTCTGGCTTGTTGATGTTACCTGCAGATATCATGTATTTTGCCAAAGGTGATTATTAGCCAGGCAGATATTAGTGTAGATATGTGGGTGGAAGGAATTATTCCACAGAGTTTCTCTGTGGCATATGTTATGTTTGAAGAGAGAGTTTAATAGTGTAAGAGTTATCAACATTCATGTTTTCAAGTTGTAGATCTTTTATAAATGGGTGGTAGATAGAAATGAATGGTTCACTAAAATATGATGAAATGATCTATTGGACTATTCATCTTTGCACTATTGATACCTGATCCCTATCTCATATCACATTATATTTATGCCTTTGAAACACTATGGCATGGAAATTCACACGGGTTACTACATGTCTTCAAAGATTAGTGGCCACAACAATCAATATAATTTAAATTATTCCATCCTCCTCAGTAAGTGATTATTTATTTCCAAATGCATATTTATTTTTAATTACATAATAATTGAATTTTATATTTACAGTAATCTACCATCCCTTACATGTCACCTCTGATTGAACTTGATGGCAGGGTCTAAGCTAAAGGAGTAAAATTTGGCTGCCAGAGAGCTTGGTAAGAGAGCACGGAAAGGAAGGTGTAAGGGAAGGTCTAATTATTTAAAGCAGACTAGCCACTACGTTAACCTACACATTCTTTTACACAAGCAGAATTAAAAAAAGATGCACACTGGATTATCGGCTAGAGTCTAGCATCCACAGTGATTACTGAAGCCATATTTGTTTCCAGTGTTAATAACTAGAAACTATTTCTGGTCAAATGCAGAGTTAATATGTTTTCAGTAAAAGATATTCTATCACTTAGTTGTGCTTTTTAATAATATATTGTTCTGCTAAATATCTTGCAACTCTTTCTTTAAAAATGTGATGATTCAGTTATACTGCAGTGCCTCCTTGGTTTCCACTATTTACATTACTGTTGTGAAGTTAAAACCAACAGTTACTACCAAGATTTTACAATGGTAGCTAGTGATAAACATTGTCACCCACCACTTCTGCTTGTGGCAAAAACGGGGTTTAGACAAATCCCTACATTTTCTTATCCTGGATTGATGGACAGTTATGAAAGCAGACCTGCCAAGGTAGAGTTTTAAGCTTGAGAAGTGTGAAGTGCTGTTTATTATCTGCAGTTATTTTAGATTTGTCAAGTCTGGCCTTGTCCCTTTGATTAAATAATCAATAAAATGTAGGTTACAAGACCAGAAAGGATATCCTCAGTCTTGTTCAGTCTTCTGCTGTTGCAAGCAACCATACAATGCCTTTCATAAACCAAACCAACTACATTTTAATCTAGTTGTTCCCCAGTACTGGGGAATGGGAAGGTTCCTCCAGAATCTCACTCACCTCATTGCCCAAAACCACTTACAACCCACACATTGAGACTGCATCCATTTATTATTTTGCTAATATTGTCCTGTAACTTAGAAAGCTGTTTTTCCTCTTTTCAGTTGCTCTGTCTAAGTACACGAGGGAGTAATCATATTCCTTTCCTTCTCTTTTGCAAGACTAAATCAAATCATCTCTTTTGTTTCCTTTCCTAAGAGGTTCCTTTTCCCCATCATTACCTAAGTAGCCCTTTTCTGCAGCTGTTCCCAATTTAATTCACGTCTTGAACCCAGGTGATCAAACTGCTCATGTTGCAGGTGTGCTCCTGCCAGTCTCTTACAGTGACAGTGATGCACCCTCAAGACAGCTGCACCTTAGAGAGCTGTTGCTCTTACAGTGGCAGTGATGCACCCTCAAGACAGCTGCACCTTAGAGAGCTGTTGAGGAGAAAAAGCAGCATATTCCTGGGATCTCTCTTAGGATGTCGAGCAATAGCTAGCCAATCTTTGATGTTTATCAAAAGTTCACTATTTCGTTAGGGGTAGGAAATTGCTGACTGTGTTAAAGACATTTTTAAGTAGTCTTCCAAATTGTAGTCTTAATTACTCTTCTGCAGGCTTATTTTAATCAAATCGAATGAGCTTGTGCAGGTGTGACTTAGAGCAGGATTTGTGCCATTAAGTGTGTTTTATGCTTTTACATATAGGTAGTATATAACTTGTTGAATTGTGGATATATATTCTCTGATTGCTGTGATTAATATAGAAAGCAGATTGTCCTGTTTGCATGTTAGTTGCTTAAATTAACCTGCACTGCAGATGCACAGCGCTGTTAGAAATATCCACAGGGGAGCTTTGGCTGCGCTGAGATTCTCTTCACTCTCCTTCATGTCAAGAGGGAGATGCAAGGATTTTAATTGCTTTTGGAGGCAATGGCTTATGAATGGACAGAGGGCCATTCATTAAGGCCAATATGTAAGGGTAATGAGAAAATCCCTTAATTTTCTGTGTCCTTGCCTGGAGCTTAATCTGTGCCATAGTCATGGAGAGATCACTTGACTCCTTCATAGGATTAATATATCTCACAGGGAAAAAAAAAAAAAAAAAAAAGAGTGAACGCCAGAGTACAGGGTAAGGCAAACTTTAACAATATCACTTTTCTCTTTTTCTTGAGCTAAAACGGTTTAGCTAAGCAGCAAGGCATCTGCCTGCTTAATCCAATGGCTTGTGTCCCATGACAGGCTTAGCACAAAGAAGCCCTATGTTTTAGGTATCCAATCTATATCAGGTTCTCCTTGAAGTAAGAGCTGGGGCACCTCCATAGAATCATAGAATAATTATGGTTGGAAAAGACCTTCAAAATCATTGAGTCCAACCGTAAGCCCTTTAACACCATGCCTCTTAAAACGTGTTCTTAACTGCCTCATCTACATGTTTCTAATGCTTGGAGATATCTTACTTGTATACCATTCCCAGCCCATCCAGGCTAAGATGGGCATCGAGGGGAAAAAAGAGCAGGACCTTGGCCTCCACACACTGAGGAACAGAGCTTCTGTGGAAGTGCGGGCCACCGGCAGCCCCTTGGAGATGTGGTAGGAGAGGGACACTTGGTGAGGGCCCATCGCCAGGGCCCTCCTTTGGTCACAGCCACCCCATGCAGCACCACAGGCTTGGGGCAGGGTGGCTGGAAAGCCACATGGCAGAAAAGGATCTGGGGAGGTTGGTCAACAGCCGGCTGAATGTGAGCCAGCAGCATGCTCAGGTGGCCAAGAAGGCCAGCGGCCTCCTGGCTTGTATCAGGAACAGTGAGGCCAGCAGGACCAGGGAAGTGTTTGTCCTCCCATATTCAGCACTGGGGAGGCCGCACCTCGAATACTGTGTTTGGTTTTGGGCCCCTCACTGCAAGAAAGACATGGAGATGTCCAAAGAAGGGCAACAAAGCTGGTGGAGGGCTGGAGCCGGTAG
This sequence comes from Crypturellus undulatus, assembly GCA_013389825.1. Taxonomy (NCBI): domain Eukaryota; kingdom Metazoa; phylum Chordata; class Aves; order Tinamiformes; family Tinamidae; genus Crypturellus; species Crypturellus undulatus. The sequence goes on from VWPW01020777.1 coordinate 118,855, forward strand.
AGAGACCTTTTGAGGAGCGGCTGAGGGAGCTGGGGTTATTTATCTGGAGAAGAGGAGGCTCAGGGGAAAACTTATCGCTCTCTACAACTACCTGAAAGGAGGCTGTAGTGAAGCGGGGTTGATCTCCAAAATAACTACCCATAGTGCAAGAGGAAATGGCCTCAAGTTGCACCAGGGGAGTTTCAGATTAGGAAAATTTTGTAATGGAAAGAGTGGTCAAGCGTTGGAATAGGCTGCCCAGGGAAGTGGTGGAGTCACCGTCCCTGGCAGTGCTCAAGAAATGTGTAGGTGAGGCGCTTAGGGGACGTGGTCGTGGCATTAAAGGGCTTATGGTTGTACTTGATGATCTTGAAGGTACTTGATGGATCTTCCAACCATAATGATCCTATGATTCTGTGATTCCTGAGGGTACCTCCAGTGAGGCTGCCCGAGGGCTGGTGGGACCCTCTGCCCTTTGAGGCTGGACTCAGCTGCCTCCCAGCTCTAGAGCAAGTGCCTTTTAGTCCCTACATTTGCTCACTTCCAGAGCAAATAACCATTTTCTCAAGTACTCCACTGGAGTGAGGACTCATGCTGCTGATCCATCATCTTTTTGGGAATTTCTGTTGTTACCTCCAACAGCTGGAATCATGGATGTTTTCCCCAAATTCAACATAAAATTGCTGAATGAAGCCAGTAGAGGTTTTTCTTTGTTTTTTGTTTTGATAACAAGTCAAATTTATTTGATGTTGCCTTTATACTTTAAGATAAAAGAGACGTTTCACATTCTTAGATCTGCTATTTCAGACAGCCTGCAAATTTAAGAAAACGTTTAAGAAAAATACCACATTTACATTTGTTTTGGGTTTCCAAGGTTTTCTTTCCAGTAATGAAATAAAACATTTTAAAAACATTAGCATTACATGATCTTTATTATTTAGTATTTATTCTTCAAGGTTTAAATTCCGTTGTTATGCTGTGGAAACTGGATTTCGTGCTGCAATTAACCGCGACCATCAGGTTTACAAACTGGAATGGAAATCTTTACAAGTACCTGTTCTTAGGTGTTTTATCTACTTCCATTCCTGCTTATAGCAGCACTACGTTTTGAAAATGAGACAAAACATGGCACTGCAGAGAGGAGCAGGGTTGTAATTGATCTTTGCCTTATCTCTAAAAGGTTTTGTTTGGTGTGAGAAAGTGAAAGCCCGTGTTCATGGCTATTCCAAGCAAACAGATTCACCCATCATTTGTAATGTTACTTAGCTCCTCGCTCCTTTCTACTCATGTTCTTGTGGGGGAATTATAGTCCTTTTAAAGAAAGCACCTATATTCCCACACAGTCAGTGGAGCTTTAGGTATTGCCTTTCTTTATGTATTGTACAAACAGTGAAAGGGGGCACTCAAGACCATCCAAGTACTGTTTGCCTTTCCCATTTGCCCTATAATAAGAAGTACAACCTTTTCCATTCGTACTCATGACTCCCGTAATGAGCACAACAGTGCAGATGTTGGGCGTTGGCTGTCAGCGGGGACACAGACCACTTAATCCTTCCCTGATCATGTCCAAATAAATAGGAATGGATCTTTTTTGGGAAGATAGCGTGCTTACTTAAGAGGTTTTTAATCATTCTTGGAAGAAGTTGCATCCACCTTTCTGTCTGAAGAGTTTCACAGTCAGGTATACAGAATAAGGTCAGAAAAAGAGCAGGCAAAAAGGATCCATTTCTGTTTCTACCTAGGGGTACTTTGATGTGAACTCCATGTACGTCTCAAGCTGCAGCAATGAATACTTGAACTGTGCCCGCCTAGCTGAGTGCTCTTACAAGAAGACTGAAATTGGCCTGCCCTTCTGTTCTCCAGTTAGGTTTTCCAGTCTTCCTCTGGCTCCAGTCCTAGTGGCTTGGTGGCCTGGGCTCGGTTAGGAGTCTGGAGACCTCTTCATTTCCCTGCTGGCTAATAATTAGTGCATGCTTGTAGGACGTGATTTTAGGCTGACAGAGTTTGTCCTGGGCTGATCCAGCACTAAGTTTTCCAGCTAAGCCCATCGAGAAGTACTCGTGAGTGTTTGTAGCCTCTTGAAGTTATATTCATTTTAAGTATCTATGTCCTTGTACATTTTGATGATTTGAGGCAATATGTGAAAGTGAATTTTGAATTTCCATGTGTGCATTCATCGAGGAGGACTCGAGTGAGCCCTTGTTACCTAGGACACTGTCTTGAAACACCAGGAGAAGAATGACATTGAAGGCAGTAGGACACGGCGTTTGTGCTTGCAGCACAAACTGTGCTTATATTTTTGGTTTAATGGTGTGTGGCAGAGGGTAATAGTCGACGAGGACTGCATTTCTTTTTTCTTTTTAATAGAGCAGCTGTCTGTTTCCAGCATCTCAAGAGGTCATAAATTGATAAGAAAATGCATCAGACCAGATAGTCCTTGTGTTCTGTTTAAGAACAGCCAGGATTAAACCTAAACTAAAATTCTAATCAACAGATTCCACCACAACAGTGTTTGGTCCTTTGCATATGCTTCTCTCTGTTCCCCAAGGTACTTCCATGACTTATGGAACAAATCTGTTCCATAAGTAACCTTTCAGTAAACATAACAATGGGAAAGTTATTTCATAAAATAAGTTTCTGTAAAATTCATTTTAGAGGAAAGACACTGCTTTTATCTGTTATTCTTATAAAATACATTTGGCACAAAGCTAAGTACTTACTTGTATAGTTGGTCATTGCAAATGTTATGGTCAGCTTTAAGAGTTGAGATATAAATGTAGTGTTTTAAAAATGAGCATAAAATATTTCAGTGGTCTTTATAAGAATTCAAAAGAACGTCTAAATGTGTTATTCATGTCAGTAAAGCCCAAAGAACTTAAGCTCTAAGTGAAGATTATTTTCCATTTTAGTTTGAAAGGTGACTAGTGTCTCAAGTTTTTACACTAATTTTTAGTTATGTTTTTTAATGTAAAAAATGTGGAACAAGTAGTTATTTAATGTCATTGTTATGCAATAGCTCCTGTGTACTTCCGCTGTTCCTTAGGAAGAGACAATAATTGTGTTATCTTGCTACTTAGCATTATAATATACCAAATAACTGTAGTCCACAAAGCCGTGCACATTCTAATTTGTCAATGGCATCCGTACAAATACACTATCATAGAAAATTTAGACTATTTGTTAGCAAGTTAATGGGAGCGTTTTCATTATCCCATTTCCCCACAGTCATATACATGTATAGAGGCATTATCAAAAGAAGCTGTTCATAGATTTAAGTGTCTGAATAAGATTTTCATTGCAGCTTTGCATAATCTTCTTTACATGTTGCCTTTCTCACTTAATATTTCAGCAATCAGTTACTAGTTCATTTCCCTTATATACGTACGGGGATGTGATTTAACTAACTTAAATGGATTCTGCCTGTATCTTGTTGACACCTCCTACAGAGAGAAAGAAACATTGCTCCAAATTTCCCAACTTAAATTCTAAGTTGTTCCTGAAAAGAGAGAATTCCCTGCAAATGTGTGTAGCTGGAGTCAAACTAGCAAAGTAAGAATGTGACCTTCATGGTATATTCACCATATGGCTTTTTCTGAGATGAGAATAGAGACAGGAATCTACTTGAAGCCTCAGTTAACACATATTTACCTTAATATATGTATGACAGATAATAATAATCTTCCTGCTTGATTTCAGAACTCTCTCGGAAAATGACAGTACCTCTTTACCACCTGCTGACTCCTGCACCAGTCCTACTAAAATGGATTTGTCATTCAGTAAGACTGCCAAGCAGTGCCTAGAGGAGATATCTGGTAAGTAACAACAAGACAGGAAAAGCCTCCCTTTTAGAATCATTTATTTCTTTGCTTACATCTCTGTCTTACCAGGAGCTTTGCAATGGGTTGAGATCCTACTTCTAGCCTCTATTCACGAGTGGTATTAAATATGGAGAAAATGTGGGTCTTGTACAATTAGAACATCAAATGCACAGTTCTTTCATCTGAACTGGTTTCTTTGGTTCAAATGTGCTCTTCATCACTTTGCAGAAACTGGCCTTTCTGAAGCTAGGATTTCAAATCATCATTATGTCAGAGTCATACTGGGTGCTCCAAGAGGAACCATGGAAAGTCTATTTCGTAATGTTTGACACTGCGTGGCATTTAAGATCATTAAATTAAATGGCCTAAAACATAAGTGAATAGGATATGTTTTGCTTCTGTAAATGAATCTGTAGCCAGAAAATGGGAAAATGAACAAGTACTTGATATCATAGTATCTAGCTTTTAAGCCACTGCTAGAGCTAAGCTGCTAAAGGTTCCATCCTAGAATTTCTTTGTAAACCTGGGGTAAAAATTCTATTATGTGACAAATATGAGGGAATTTTGTAAATCATATTGGAATAGTTTCTCTGAAGGCAGCAGGGCCATGCTGGTTTACATCAGGCTAGGATCTGGCCCTAACTTCATCCATGGATGCAAAGCAAAGTGTGTCACAGCTGACATTCTCATCAGGATTAAATTGCACTGCAGGGTTGTGTGGGAGTACTTTCAAAGGGACTCTTTGCCAGAGCTTTCTTTTTCTTTCTTTCTTTCTTTCTTTTTTTTTTCTTTTTAGTCAGCATCTTTATTCTTAATACCACTTTTACGAGACTAAAATGTGAAATTGTGATCTGCTGGATTCAACTGTAGTTTTCTCATTTTACTACAAATTTTTAACATTCACACAGTTTATTACAAGTTATCTGGCTCTTTTCACACAGGATATAACTCACTTCTAAGCACTCATTTGACACATCAATCTAAAATTATATCTCCACCAGAAGGAAGATCAGATGCTCAAGCTTTGTGGGACTGCCTTGGCATTTCAGCTGATTCATACTGAAATTGAGGCTTTATTCTGATTTGTGTTAGTCTCTTTGAAAATTGTCTGAGTCTAGCAATCCTTATTTGCACAGACAGCTTTATTATAAATACCCCACGTAAAACTTGTTGAAATGTTCCCTGGAGATGCCTTTTAAAATTAAGAAGTATTATCATAAAATAATACTTTAAGAAGTATTATTATAAAATAAAGAAAAAAATCATTTTGAATGAAATCAGGCTCATTGGTATAATTTTGTAAAGAGTATAAATTGAAACATGTTGTTCACAAGATTCTTCAAAGAATTATCCACAGAGATGATGAAAAAAATATATCATTTCAGTACCTGCTGAAATGATCAAACAGGATATCATGTATCCTGGCCTTTTACTGCTCTGAACAGAAATGGAACAGCATCAAAAAGAAGAAAAGGGCACTAGGCATCAGAGATAGTTCTAATCTGATTATTCAGACTCTGACATTAGCAGTTGACTGACATAATAGGCAGCAAAACAGAATCGCTGGGAACATGTGGTCAGCGTCTCGTGTACAGAGGACGACAGATGTGTGTCACTCCTAATTGGCGCGTAGCAGCCCAAACAATGAAAGGATTAAGTGTTGCATTTGCTGAAAAGAGAGATTATTGACTGCATTGATGAACTATGATTTAGGCATTGGTTGTTTTACCATTGGTGATTATTATGGGGAGAAATGAAATGGTGGCTATTCAGGAGAGTGTTCCATGATGATGTTTTTAGCCGTAAGAAAGTACATTTAAAGTCTGTTTTTGTGGGGAGGATCTTTATTCTGGTATAGTAAAGGAATTATGCCAGTGGTAAAAAAGGAAATACACAGGGCTTTGTTTCCTTGATATGGTCATTTATCCTCAAAGTATTAAGATCAGAGATGAATTAGGAGTTTCTTTTACACTCTGATTATCTTTTCCTGATATTTTCCACTTCTGCTCTAGATGGGCATCACCTTTACATAATCTCAGGCTACTTATGTGACCCAAACACACTAACAGACAATGCTGTGAATCAAAAAAGGATCAGAAAGATTTTTCAAGGATCATCTGTTGAAACTCATGAACAGCCTGCAGAACGGGGCTCCTAGTGTGCTCTCCCACCTCTATTATGTTTCTACTTCATTAGCCTCTATTGCAATTTTTACAGTGCCAAATATTTGCTAGATTTCTAACAAGGCAACTCAGACTAAAATTTTAAGGACTAAGATATCTTAGTCCATGTTTAGGTGATCATTGCATAAACTTCCCACAATTTTGTGATTTCTTACTTCTTCTAGGTGCCATCTCTGGCTGAGGTTACTCTCCCCATAACAGCCAAGCAGATCAGAGCTTCTAATCCACTGCAGGGCCAAATCAACTAATCAGCCTTAAACTAGTCAATTTGAAATCTTAAAATAGACATGTCTAGCCCAGAACTTTCCACAATGTAAGCAAAAATGGAATGGGGAAAAATAAATTTCTACAAGTTTTAGCAATATCTTTCTAGACTTTGTTCTCCCTGAGCGTTTCAGGATACCAAAACCACGGTAATTTCCTTGCTGCAGTGGCAAACAGTCGTGGCTCTCATTTCTGCATGCCCAGCAAGGCAATTCGCTTCTTTACAGCGTAGCTGCTCCGTGCAACTCCATTCCCTCCTCAATCTCCCACCCTGCCTATGCCTAGAGCCAGCTCTTCCTCTTGGGAGAGCTACTGTAAGTCTGGATTTCTTCACAGTTCCTGCTAGCGATTTGTTTCAGATGTGACTTGGGGCGCCTCAGACTTCTTTCCCCTGCTGCAGCCTTTCTCTGGATCAGCCAGAGCTGATGCGTGGTGCGAAGTGAAGCGACACAGCACATGAACACGAGGTTCCCCTAAGTCCTAAGCCCTGCCCTGCCATCAGGTGTGAAAATGCTTGTTTGTGTGTGCTCTTGGTACCCACTGCTTCAGTAAACCTGCTTGTAGCATATATTTCTCTACAAAATTGCAGGAAAATTTTGGAGACAGGATTTAAAAATGAGAATGACAAGTGATTGATAAAGTAATATCTGAAAAACAGTTTGGCTCTTGATTAATGGTATGATTAAGGACAAGTTGTTTAGACTTTCCTACCCATTTTTTCCTATTTGTAGTAGCTGTGATGCTTACCAGTAGACTGTCAGTTGGTTTAAGAAGGATGTCAGTAAATTAATAATTTAACAAGCCTTTGAAAATTGTACACATCTGTAGCTACTAAGTATTATTTTATGAAATCAGTGATAATGTTTGGCTATAACTGCTTACATGTTGAAAGAGCTTAGCGCAAAGCATTTGATTAAACAATTATTCATGAATTTACAAATATTGACTAATTACAAAAAATCTGAGGCAAGAAACAAAAATGAAAGAGAAATTTTAAGAGTTGTATGCCAATATCAATGGCAGGATTAGCATAGTAATGTTCATTTTTTAAGCTTTTATGCTTACTCTGCTTCTTTTTTCTTTCTGAAAGAACTAGCTAATTAATGGGTGTGGAAATAGTTTGCAATATTTTTTAGCTAAGCTTAGCTGAAGAGACTCATAATCCTATGCATTTGCAGATCTATTACATAATTCATATATAAGGCTCCAAACCATGCACTAAGACATCAAAGAAAGTTTTATCTGACAGAAAAGGAAAATGTCCCTAGATTATTCTTAAAATAATTTTTATAGTTCCTTTTATGAATGATGTGAGAAAAATAAGCTACACTGGCTGTGATGGCTTGGGGAAATTCCCTGTGCTGTTCTTCACTTAAACAGGTTCCTCTCTGCTGGGTGGGGAATAACTGAATTGCAAGGTAGGTGAGGAATAGTGCTGTGTCATGACATTTGCCGTCCTCTAAAGCCTGCTTAGTATAGATAAGTTTATGTGTTTGCTACTGTTATTCATAAATTGATAATGGAAGCGCGAGCTTTACAAAAGTGCTTTTCAGTAAATAAGCCAGAGAATTTTCCAGTTCCAAATTCATGTTTTGTCAAACGCCACCCCGCAGAGCGGTGTGGTGCAGCAGAGAATAAGTGCACATGGTCCAAGATGCCTGTAGGTGCCTGCTGTATTTAAGGATGATCGTGATAACCTGTGTACCAAGTGAGGCAGTGGAATTAATGGGGGAGAAAAGCTCATATAATCTTGTAATTAAAGGCTGCAGTAGAGCATGTGAGAGCCCAGAGAAGGCAGCATGGGCAGCCGTGGTGCCTCAGTGTCCTAGCAGTTGATTCCTCGGGCTTGTAATGCATGTACCTAAGAAATGGCACCTGCTGGGCAGTTGGCGCGTGGGTCTTGACCCTAGCGAAAGCCGGGGCATGCATAGAACGGCTCCGTGCCCGCTGCTGCCTGTGGAGAGCAGTCAGGGCCTGGCACTGTTGGGAGAGGAAGAAATCACTGCTCATCCGTGCGGATTTGCCCTTCGTCCGTGCGGAGCGCTGGGGTGAGGCCCAGCCCTGCACCTGCGGTCGCAGTTCTGCCCCCGCCGTCCAATGCAGACCCGGCACCCCCTTATCTGAAAGCCCAGCGAAGCCCATCCAATAACCTGAAAAGCTTCCCCTGGCCCCCGAGCAGCATGCCCCAGCACGGAGCACGCGGAGCGGCGGGAGTCCCGCTCCGGATCATGGGCTACCGGCACGTGTGAGGCACGAGCGTACGAGCAGAAACCTGTGCGGGCCCATGTGGCACCGTGACGGCCAGGCCCCGGGAGCAGGCACAGCACCATGGCCGTCCTCATGCCACCTTCCGTTTCCATGCCGAGCAGGTGATGGATCCGCAGTGTTTGGGACTGGCGTGTGCTCGGGCTCAGGGAGTGTTTGCCCTCGTGCTGCAACCTTGTGCGCGCGGTGAGGAGCGGGGCAGGCAGCTCACCTCCCTTGCTGGGGACCTCCTCTTTCTAGGATCCTATCAGTGATTTAATACAGAAAACTCTCATTGCTTGAAAACACTAGACTCTTCTTTTTATCTGGATTAGTTCTTTGTTTATGAAGGTTACTTCAAATGCATCATTCCTTTAAAAAAATGCATCATTCCTTTAAAATTTCCAAGAAGTTTCCCCGAGTGTTTTTTTTTTTTTTTTCCTATGTCTTATTAAAAGCTCTAACTCAGCCAGTGAAAAGCAAGAAGTACACAGATGCTTCTGTTAAAAGCAATTTATTCATGTAGGGATTCTGCAAATAGTCTGTAATTCTTAGGGTGGCATTTTTTAAAGGTTAATCCCCTGTCAAGCTTTCTCAGGTAGGGATTTATGACAACTGCATTTTGGTGGTGACAAAAGCAGTGTAGGGTTTTAAACTGATTTTCATATGTGTATGTTTCTGCATACTTTTTAATGATATGAATTGCCCCTAGATAAAAAGTTTGTATCCAGAAATTGAATGAAATTCTGCTAGTTCTTTGTTCAGCTGTCCTCATTCCTAGTACTAGCACCTTTTTACCGGTGGGAAAAGATACAATTTTTCACATAAGCCTTTCTCAGTATTTTATTAAAAACAACATTTAACACTGGTGAACATAGTTCAGACATGATATTGATTAGTTTTATTTAAAAAAAAACATTGCACTTACTATGATTTCTTCAGAAGGTTGCAAAGCAATGATTTTATCACAGCTCTTTAATTCCATAGTAACCTCCGAATCTCGCAGAGATGCACACGAGGTGTGTTCTAAAGAGAAAGAGATGAAATAACTTCCTTTTATAAATCACTTTGCAAGGAAGGTACTGCTATGCTTCATTTTGCAGCTTAGGATCTTAAGTTATATATTTTTTTTTATTTATAGCAGAAATTGCAAGACTAGAGGACTGTTTGTAAATCTGCTTTCAGCTGCCAGCACAGGGAGTAGCAGTGAGATGGAAGAAATAGTTTGTCATCCTTACCTTCTAGGGAGAAAAATAGCATTTGCCTGTGAGCTTGCTCTCTCGGTGTAGCATCCTGTTCAGGTGCCGCCGTGTCTTGAAACCTGTGGCACTGCGAACTGTGCAGAGGCTTCCGTGTCTCCGGTTTAATTCAGCAGGATGTTTGCTGCCATGGCAGCCAGCAGCATTCACTGCAGTAGCGGAGAAGAGTCATATATCTGGGAATGCAGGTTGAATACTAAAAGGCGAGGAGGCTTGTGCAGAGCTTTGCTTCACTGGTTAATTTTGGCTCTTTATTGAGCTCTGACGTGGAGGCAGCACTTGCAGTTCCGTGTCAGCCCGTCTAAAGTGACGAGCCGAGCGCTGGGCTCAGGCACGAGCCGGGGCGAGGGGGGAAGCGAAGCCGCGGGCGGCCCTCGCGCTCACCCGGGGTTTCAGACCGTGGCAGCTGCGGACAGAGATGCGGGCCCATCGCTCGGATGAGCCCGGCGACTGCATGGAGAGGGGGAAACACAGTTGGCTTTTGGGATTACTTCTGTGCTGGAGCAGAGTGTTTGATCAACTCTCTTCTGCTTGAGAGAAATGCAAGTCAGAGTGACTGCAAGTGCTGCAGATTAGCGTGACGGGAGAGAAGTGGCTCAGCAGAGACAGCAGCGTAATTTTTAAGGAAAATGACTGTGCCTGCCTGGTCGCCTGCAGTTCGGACCCGGCGTGTTTGAGCTGTGCTTTTCATCAGGAGCGCAAGTATCTGCTACCTGGCATGTGCAGCGTGTGGAGCGGGAGGCATCTCCTCTTGAGCCTTGTTAAGGGAACTGAACTACTGCCCGTCTGAAGAGCCAGGAAGTCTGGCTGAGGTGAAGCCCCCACGATGCAGCGACCGGCCGAACTGTCCGTGTTCAAAGGCAAGGAAGTCAGAAGCGGGTGTGCTCGTCTCCAGAAGCAGAAGTCCCTAACCAATCTCACGCTCATCGGCGAGGGGGACAAGAGGCGATACTCCTGCAGGGAGAACTGGTTCGGAAACGCCTCCAAGGCCAGCCAGAGTTACCAGCAGCGGGAGGCAGAGGCTGCCAGTAGGAGCTCCCTTTCCAGGTCCCTCTCCAAGTCCGTGCACTCCCTGTGCCACACCAGCCTCTCCACACCCCAAACGTTCCAGGTGCTCCCGCCTGCCCGGAGCCGGACGTCCGGGAGATCGGCAGCCCGGCGGACAGGTGAAGGCCTAGGGATCCATAATGAGGAAGGGGGGAAATCTGACCATGAAAATGCGTCCCGCGCGTCCCGTTTCCCCAGCAGGAGCTGGACAGAGGAGGAGGAGGAAGGCTGCTTGCGTGAAGGGACCGCGCATCTGGATGAAGATGTCATCATAACAATGCTGGGTGACCTAGAACAGGTCCTTTATACTGATATTTTAGGTAAGTCAACTTCAGCTTGACATGCAAAAGAGCAGGAGGAGACCTAAGTGTTAGGACATATCTGCACGGAGCAAATTTCTGCTCTTGACAGTGATGTCATGAGACAGAACTGGGCTTATTTGCAATAGTAGGCAAAAATGGGGGTTTGCTATTCCCTCCTCGTTTGCTTACTCTTAGCTCTAAAGACTGTAGGAAATGAAGGCAAATGTCTAAATTACTTTTGATAGGGCCATGGGCAGCAGCAGCATGTGCATAATCGAGCACAGTTTTGTTAGCTGTTTAAAAAAATAAAGCAAAGCTTCAAGTGCTGTTAGCTTACTCATCAATAATTTAATGACATTTGTTCTCATGAAGCTAAAATTCGAATCCAAGATTTGGTTTAGATAGGAAATAACTTAGCCTGCTTACAAACTGCCCTATTCCTCCCCTCTACCCCTACTGGTGGTAATTCCATCAATAAATCTGGCATTATGACCGTCAGGGTTTCACGATTATACCAGGGCATGCTAGGGAGCATTTGAAATCCACAGCCATTGGTGTTTCAAAAGACTTCTGAGCTCCTGCTTTTGCTTTTCATCTCTCATTTCTCTAAAAAGATACTCAAAGTGTTTATTTCTGAAGCGTGTGCTTCAAGCGGTCAAGCAGTTGACATGTCTGCTTGTTCCTCCGAGGCTGTGCAGCATGTGTCCTGCCTGGAGGCATTTCGCTGGTCAGTGTATTAGGCCCTGGCTGTGTTTAAGATACAGTCTTTGCGGTATATGCAAAGTAAAAAGCTCAAAATGATGAAGAAAAAGTGTCTTGGCATACCTTGCATCATGAGACTATGCCAGTTTGCCAGAAGAGGCAAACGTGGCTTTTCCTGGAAATCAGGGGTTGGTAGCAAAGGAAGCCACGTCCTCCACCTGCCTTATTGCTCTTCAGCTGTGTATCTCTGAGCAAATCCTGGCTCTCTTGTGAGCCTCAGTTTCCCTACTTACAGACTAATCCTGGTACTGACCTATGTGAATGGGGAATCTGTTTGTTATTTGTAAATCCTTTCATGAAAATCTGGTTACTAATGGACTTACTATTTTCTTATCTGCTTTGGGCTGTAATTACACGCAAGTGTTGAAATCATCCTGAACTTATCTTAAGTGTGCAATTATGCATAAGTTTCAGATTTGTGAATGCAAAAGTTTAGTTTAGGTGGTTTCAATAAAATGTTTATTTTGATATCTTGTGTACGTTTCTCATACAGGGAAAGAAAAGATTGTGCTCCAGGTATTCATCGAGGGAACCTGTTCATTGCTTATAGGCAAGAATTGGGAACAATCTTTTGAAATATTTATGTTTTGTATAAATGAGAAAGGTATAAGGGATTTGAGCAGATTGTATTTCATGGGACCAGCAAAGTATTTGTGTCAGACATTCATGTAAAATGAACAGAATTTTGTAAGAAATTTTTAAGGAATCTTAATTTTAGTCTTGCATATCTCAGTCTCTCCATGTGTAAAATAGAATTACTCTTCTTTGAGATAACAAGTCAGAGAGTTTCTAGTATGTTAGGTGATGCAGATATGGGCAGACTGTAGGATGGCAGTGGGCCATGTTAGTAAGGAGTCTGGGGGAGTGTGATCCTTTTGAACCCATATGGTGAGTCCCCATGCTGCTGCAGCCAGCAGGCTGTTGCTTCCAGCGTGTGAAGTGCAGCTACTTCTCAGAATACAGAAAGCAGTTACCATCTCTATGGTCCTTCTTATACAAGGAGAATTGAGGGAGACAGGTGGAGGCCATGGTGCTGTCCTGAAAATGTAGAAAAACATTAAATGTGCAAATTAGGTTTATGCAGAAAATTTCTCTACTCATTGCAGAAAATTCATCAAGTCTCATTTTCTTTGTCTGCTTCATGACTTCTTCGTCAATGGTTTTATGTAAGCCCGTCAAAAGAGTCCTGTGATAAGGAGGGAAAGGAAAAAAAACAAGTATTTTTAAAACATGTCATAGTAAAGAGGATTTTGTAAGTAGTACTGGGCAGTATTTTAAAACTATAAAACTCCAGATTGATCTTTTTTTACAAAAAAAATGGTAGAGAGGTTGTGAAATTATTCCTCATATCAGTGAGAGATCAGAGGAGATTAGACCTCAAACCTTGCACCTTGCAAGGATAGAATAATGCTACTTTGAATAAGGTAGTGTATTTGAGGGTGAAATCCCTTTTTTTTTTTTTTTCTGTGAAGATGTTTTTTGGCAGTTTGTTATGTATATGTACTTTTTTATTGCAATTATATATCTTAAAGCTCTGTTGTACTAGTTATTGTACAATATATAATAAAAGACAGTTCCTGTCATTTTTGCTGCAACAACTTGCAGTGTTAACATGAAGCAAAAGGACAACTGGCAAGGATAAATATGGAAGGAAAGGGCAAAGTCATCGCAAATGTGAATTATGTTCAGTTCCTCAACATATCATACAGGATTTGTATCAAATTGCGTTGCTTCTGCCTGGTTATACCTTGGATTTGTCTTTCTGTGTATGGAACAGAAAATCTTTTGATATCAGCAGGGATAAGCTGTTCTTTCAGCCTTGGTTTGGGGCAGGGTTTTGGGCCTCCCTGGTGCCCAGGTCTTGTGGAACAATTCAGTTTGGAAGTGCTCAGAGACTGCATCCCTAGTCAGAACTCAAATTTAAGATTTTTGAGGGAGCTGTTGTTCAAATATGATTTGCTTCTGCAGATTCTCCATTATATTTGAAATAAATCTGTCACAGTACATATGTAAAACCAGTTTAAAGAGAAATTTGTGTTGTATTTGTGAGGATTGTACTGAGGATACAGTTGCAGCTTTAGCTACTCTGTCCATCTAGGTCCGTTCACATACTTGTGGTCCTGCTGCAAGCCAGCTTCAGTATTTTACCAATGCCTTCAAACAGATGCTGAGAATAGATTCTCTTTCTTTTTCATAAATTTTTCCTGTGGAACCTACAGGCCTCCCAGGTGGTACACCTTGCTTTTCCTCAGAGATGTCACACTTGTTGAATTTTTATCCTGTATAAACTCACATAAAGCCCTGGGAGAGGGAAAGGTAGCAAGAGAATGAGAAATACTTGTGTGTGCAAATGTATTTTACATTATACAAGTGTGAAATATCTGAGCACTGCCCAGTACTTTGTCTCTCTTTGGATCTCAGTTTTGCCTGACGTTGAAGTTAAATTTGCAAGGCTGTCTCCTGTTCCATGAATCCAAAGATGACTGAGTTCCTTCATGTTGCAGGAGTTCCAAAAGGAAGTCAGAAGCTTGTTCTCTCTGTTGGATGAGAATGCTGAAATTCAGAATTAAATATTAAAGATATTTTTAGTGGTTGTACAATTTCATTATAGATTATAACAGTTCCAGAATGAGGAGTAAAATTAAGTTAGCAAAATGAGGTATGGCATGAAATTTATCATTGATGGAATCAAAAGGAAATAATTTGTCCTTCATGTGCAGTGCTGGCATTGTGCACATAATTAGAATAATAATGGTTCCTGCCAACCTTCTTTCAAGCAAGATACATGGGACAAAGCCAGAAGCAGGATACTAGCCTTGAACAAACCCGTGGTTTTGTCACAGATTTTGTTTCAGTATTCTTTAATTCTACAAAAGGAAATGACACAAAATTATGTTAATTGAAAGTCACTGGTACGCAAAAAGTATCACTGAACTAAAGTTCCACAGTATATGAATATGCTGGAATACAGTATCTTCATTTATGACTACAAAATCTTTATGTTGCAGGTTGCTTTGAGTTTTATTGCAGCACAGAGCCTTTTGCAGCACAGAATATATAATTTAATTTTTTTCTTCTTTTTATTTTTTTTCAACTGTGTGAAGTAGTTGTGATTCGAGATGCTCTGGGTGAGGTTCTGTGGGCTTTGCTCTTCAGGAAACTGGAGTAGATAGTCCCAATGCACCCCTAGAGGCTGTTAAAATCTATAATTCTATAAATGATGTGTGTGCTTAGAGTGTTTTGATTTTTATCTCAAGTAAAACACATGAAAAATAATCCCTCACTTCAGGAAACTATTCCATTTGTGGAAGGATGCTTTAGTAAGTGCCTGACATAAGGAGTACTTTGAAATAGCCTGGATGTTAAGTGCACACTAAGAAGTTCTTATAACAGTCATCCTCGTTCTTTCCAGACACAGATTTACTGTGGCTTTATTTCCTACTAAGTCATGTAAAATGTCAAGGAGGAGAAAGAGACTGTGTAATGTATCAAGTGGTCTGGGACTGCATCCTGCCTTGATTACAGAGGATAACAATCCAAACACTGTAAATCTGAACTTCATTAATGTATTTGGGCTCTATGAGGGATACTTCACTGGGACTCTTTTAAATTTTTTTTTTTTTCATATCACATTTTATTTACAAGCATATGTGTGTTTTATTACTGAAAGGATGAGGTTTTATTTTTTAAAAGGTTAAAAGAACAGATACACAGTCTAGAAATATAACATCTGCATGCTTCACTATGTATGCACTTTATTTAACCTTCTATACTTGAGTGCACCGAAATACAGGCTCATGTTGCTATTTTCTTCCAGGGGAAGACCCTGAAACAAGAAGAATGCGAACTGTAAAGAATATAGCAGACCTGAGACAGAATTTGGAAGAAACTATGTCCAGCCTCAGAGGGACCCAGATAAGCCACAGGTACCTGGGTTGTGTGTAGAACTTGGGAGTGAAGAGGGTGTCCCATGCTGCGTGACTGAGAGGCTTGCGAGGGAAAATAAACGGTGATGTTGTCCATAATGTTGCCTTGATTGCCTCAACACCTTAAATACGACTTTAATATGTTTTTCGGTCCAAGTCTGTCTTACAAAGTCATTCACAGAGCTGGATATCGCTTTGTATTTAACTGCCTGTAGTGTTGTTTCCAGGTTATTTTGTAAGAGGCTACCACACGCACAAGTGCCTCTGTTTTCCCTTATTTCTCGGGAGCAGAGAGACCACAGTGGGTTGACTGCCCCCTTTCCTCCTGGCAGCACGCTGGAGACGACCTTCGACAGCACCGTGACCACGGAGGTGAACGGCAGAGGCCTGGCGGGGCTGGCGGGCCGCGCGGCGCCGGTGACGTGGCGCCTGGGGCAGGCCAGCCCGCGGCTGCAGGCGGGCGACGCGCCCTCCCTGGGCGCCGGCTACGCGCGCAGCGGCGGCGCCCGCTTCATCCACACCGACCCGTCGCGCTTCATGTACACCACCCCACTGCGCCGAGCCGGCGTCTCCCGCCTCGGCAACATCGCGCACATGGACGTGAGCGAGAAAGGCGGCAGCGACTTGGATATGTCCGCGGAAGTGGACGTTGGCGGCTACATGAGCGATGGCGACATCCTCGGGAAAAGTCTCAGAGCTGACGACATCAACAGTGGGTAAGCAGCATTCTGCCCCTTTTAAACTAACGAGTGATTAGCACTCATTAGTAGGGTTAGTGGAGTCGACCATGATATCCACAATAGGGTTTTCCATAACAAATTTTGGTACACAAGAGCAAGTTTCTTTATGGATGCTACATGATAGAAATAAAATCCACGATACATGGATAAACACAAAATCAAGGCCCTAAGCTGACAGTGATGTTCTTACCTGCCCTTGAATGTTCTCCATTAGCATCATCCCAGCTTTGCTATTACTGCAATTAGAGCAGAAGTACCTATTACTTTTTACTGGAATTTCTCAGTTATCTAGTAAGCTATCATTTTATATGGCTTGCCTTGGGATGGGTCCTCTTTCAGTATTTTTACTTTTTTTTTTTTTTAAAGATTATAGTGGTGTTGGATGCAGCTAAGAAAAAGCAGTTGCTGGACAGGCCTGACTTCTCTGTTTTTACTTTAGATGCTGTCCAGCCTGGTCTGTAGGAGAGGCCTTTACCACAGTTTTTCAACTGTTTATATCATCTGAGCTGTAGGAATAGCTTTTGAGATACAAATAGATCAGTCTCTCTCCTGGCTTACCCAGGAGAAAAAATCACAGAATCACAGAATGACTGAGGTTGGAAGGGACCTCTAGAGATCATCTAGTCCAACCTCCCTGCTCTAGCAGGGACACCCAGAGCACGGGGCAATGTGTGGCATCCAGGTGGGTTTGAAAGATCTCCAGAGAAGGAGACCCCACACAGCCTCTCAAATGACAATTATTTTTTATATTTCCTGTCTATTTTTGTTTCTTGCTCAGTTGATTGACTTTGGGGAACTGATTTCTGTCTGACACAGAAAGGGACTACTGTACTTTTTTCATGTGGAACTTGACTTTCTCTACAGAAGAGACCTTTTTTTTAAAGTCCCTCTGTGTGCCAGTGATTATCCTTCTGACTGATTTATGGGTATCTCTGGTATAGCCCTTTTCTCTTGAGACAGACAAAACACCCCACCTTAGCTTCAAATAACTATCTATGAATTCTTATATCAATCATATGAACATAAATCACTTAATTTCTATGTATATCAGAACTCTTAAAGCATCAAATAAGAAAAAAAAAGCACCATCTTAGTGATTCATCCCTTTATTCATCCCTTTTTAACTTACCCATCAATGCTGTCTAAAATGTTACTTTAGTGGAAACATTGTTGGCATCTCAAGGATGCTTGGTAGCTGAGGAAGCATTGGTTGGAATGGAAATCCCTCAGCCACATCCCTCCTGGGCACTGTATGTGTTTTGGCATTCCTGCTGCCTATGGAAGCTGTAGGGCATAGCTATGATTAAATAGTAGCCAAGCAAATAGGATGTGCTGCACTCCTAAAACAAATGTGAGTCCATGATCAGAGCTTGGTCAGCGTAGTATCACACCTCAAGTATCATCAGAAAGAGAAATATCTCTTTCTATATAGAAAAGAAATATTTTTCTATATTTCCTGATACGTTCTCTCTGTGATGTGTGAATGGAGTCCTGCCGGGAGCTTGTCCATGGCATAGCATTAGAGGCTGGAAATCGGGTGCTGTATTCAGGTGTGCTAGAACAGAGAGTTAAGTGAAGGGAATCAGTAGGAGGAGCTCAAAGTCACTCAACTGCAGTATCCAAACAGAGAAAAGCAATCTTGAAAATATAAGACTTCAATGTCTTAAGACCCTTTTTCCAAAAAGGATGTATAAATTATGCCTTTGATGGATGTATAGGCTTATAAAAAAATTTAAAAAAAGAAAAAAAGGAGGGGAAATCCTTTGCAGTGCCTGATTAGTTGTATTAATTAGCTTATCACATCAGAGAATGAATATATTCATCTTGTTGTGTGAATTTTCTTTGCATCTGTAATAAGGATGACTCAATAGACAGTAAGTTGCAATGTGCTCAGTTCACATTTTTAGGTGTGTTAAATGTTAAAAGTAAGTTAATATACTCTGAAAATCCAGGATTCATTGAGCCATGTAAAGTCTTATCTCCCTTATTCCTCGCCCATTTTCAGTTTAATTACTTTAAACACTTGGGGATAGGAGTGCAGCAGTAATTAGAAATCAGTGTGAGAAAAGCCTGTTGCACTTGCTAAGCCTCTCCACTCAGGCCCTATTTATACAGGGAAAAAAATTCATATAGCCTGGATTTCATTCAAACCGCAGCTCAGTTTAATATACTATCCCAGAGCCTTGGCCTCTGCTGCACAATTCACTTCTCGATGCATAATCTTTCAGAGAGTCCAAGCTGTGACTTTAATAAAAGGGCAAATGTAGTGTGTAAGGTAGAGTAGTATTTTACCTTTGAAAGCAAGTGCAGAGCTCTCTTCTGCAGGCCCCAGAAACCAAGGTTTCAGAAAACCCTGCGCTCACCCATATACGTTGAGTGGCACCATTTTATAGCTCTAGGAGAAGGGATGTTAAAGATTATGTGAACTGGGAGTGAGCTCCAATCAGTCATTTTAACCCTCCTGCCAGGACTGGGACAGCACCCTTTTCAGGAAGCTTGTAAATTTACCTGGAATAGTTTCCCTGGGATATTCCTAGATTTCTATTTCTGTGTGTGTATATCCATATTAATATTATAACTAGTGGAGTGCCATAGAAGTGTGTGGGCCTTTACAAAGAAGGGTTTGCCAACTGCATAGCAGGTTACGGTACTGAAGATACCATAAAAACAGGAAGATGGAGAAGTAAAAATAAGAGCAAAAGAAGAAAGAAGGTTTAATGTAAGAAATTCTGAGAAATAATGGCCAGGTCTTCAAAGCTAGATGGGTTTGTTGGATGGCTCAGTTATAAGCACCAAAATTTAAATCCCTTTTACAGAGACAAATTGTAGGTAGGCGTTTCAGAAATTACTGCTGCTTCTTGAAACTTTTAATAGCTCTCTAGTGAGTAAGCACTGCTGCGCTTTCTCTTCAATTCATTAGTGGTTCATTAGAAGGTGAAATGTTAGAATCAAGGAGAAGGAGCATGGATATAAACAAACAGGTTCTTTAATTGCTTTTATAAGGGCTACAGTGGATGTCTGCCCTCCTGTCTGAGGGACTACAAAACCGGGTTCTCAGTTTTGGTTATCGACTCTCCCATATAAGTGGGTGGCACTATTTTCCTCCCCTTCCCTCCCAGAGTTAAGTTTATTGCATCAGGTACAGCTCTTTGACAAGACTGCAATACTTAAAGTCAACTTAGAGAGATACTTGATGGCCTCACTCTAAATAGATTTTCACAAAACAGGTTTCTGTGCAAGTCATCAAAAAAGTCAAAAGTTGCTAGAAAACGAGCATGTAGCTCATCTGACTGTGTGGGACGCACAGCTGAGACTATTCAGAAGAAGTCTATGAGCTAATAGGGTAGCCCTTGCTTTAGACATTGGAATTCTGCAGTCAGTTAACTTCAGAAGAAAACACAGTTGCCAGATGGCTGTCTTTTGCACTGATTGACCACACATTTATTTTCAGGTACATGACAGATGGAGGCCTCAACCTATATACAAGAAGCCTGAACCGAATACCAGACCTAGCTGCTTCTCGAGACGTCATTCAGAGAGGAGTTCATGACGTGACTGTGGATGCTGACAGGTAACTGCTTTGTTTAGTGTGAAGCTGCCTGAGACTTTTCAGATATTTTTTCATCCTTCATACCTGCTAACGTATCAAACTTTTGTTCATGCGGAATAGCAAATGAAAGAAAGTTTCTGAAACTGCTACTTTTCTGGGTGAAAGGCAGGGTATGACAAGTACTGCGGTGGGAAAAAGCAGATGCCTCACAGAGGATAAATTTATTCTTGAAAACGTAAGAAAAAAATATTGAGGAGCCCAGACCTAATCTTCAATCTGAAGCCTCTGAAATAGGGCAGGAGTTTTACAGGTTGCCTTGCCAGCTGGTGGATGTGGGGCAGGGAGGATACACAAGGTCCAAATGCAGCAGAGCTTGCGTGTGCCTGATGCAGCCAGCAGGTCAGAACACCTGGACCTGCCTGTGGCGGTGACACCCTCTTCTACTCCTCCCATTTGGACCTCTGGTGGTGGTAGAACAAAGCAAGACCCGTGGGAAGTAAGGGTGGGCTTATATCTGATTCTCTATGCAGTTTAAAAAAATGGAGAAAACACGGCCCTGCCCTTATAAACTTGCATACAGGCATAGGCACAAACATGTGTTCCCACTGGTACCTGTCCAGATTAGGTAGAGGTTTTCTCTTGGATGTTTTCCTTGAGCTGAAAGGAGATTCAGACACTGTGGCTTGTGTCCACTTCTGGGTAAATAAATGCATAACCCAACTTTTGCAGAACCTACAGATGTCAGCTCTGGGGTTTTGATCAAACCATCATATAGATAAAGAGCAGCTGCAAAGTTTGGCCGTCTTCAGATTTAGGGGTTTGATTTCAGTTCCATCTTTCTTTAATCAGTTTTCCTTTAAGGAACAAAATGTTTTTAATCATGAAGGGACGAAAGGTTCAAAGAGTGGCTTTTGTTTTTACAAATCCAGCAAATTAGTTGAAGAAGTTTTAGGATATTAACCTATCCATGACACTATTTTTTACTTTTCATGGATTTCTGATGTAAGTATATCCATGAAACAGATCAGATACAGAACAGATCTGCTTAGTCCAGCAGTGAATACTGTGCACTCGGAAAAAGGAGACAATTTTCATCTATACATCTAGTTAGTTAGAAAAAATATGTTTCTTTAGCTGATATATTATCATTTGTTGAGCTTGCAAAAAAAAAAGTCTTTTTTAGATAGTAATTCAAATAAATGCTGCTTGGTTCTTTGTAACGCAAGCTCTGACGTGATGCAAGGACCAGAGATGCAAGGTGGGCGTTTAAGAAAATAATTTGGATAGAACTCAGCAACAGAAGGAGAAAATGAGAAATGAGATGTGGGCAGGAGGACTTTTGTGGAGCTGTGTATGTGAGAACGAGAACCTTAAGCTTAAAGTGGGAGAGAGGGTGGAAAATTTGGAGGATGGGAATCATATAATTAAAGTCAGAGAATGCTGCTGACACCCACATTTTTGTGCTTCTCTATGTCTTTCGTTCACCTGGGACTCAAAGATATTATAAGCCTTCCCACAGCGAAATATTCACACGCAGATTTCAAACCACCCACATTTTCCCTGGAAAAAGGAGGTCCAAATTTAGAGATTTTTAAATTTTACTCATATTCTTCAAACTCCAGCTATCACTTGAAAAATCTGTGGTTTTGTTTTGTGTTCAGGAGTTATGTATGTGTTAATTTGATCTGCCTAATCTGCAGGTAGTTAGATGTTTTTCATGTTACTACAGGAAACTGTCATCAGTTCTCTATTAATAAGATTATCCAGCACTTCCCAGTACACAAATCTATTTTGGTTTGTTTATATAGTTTTGTCAGGCTGGCTAGAAAATGTAAGGCTAAAAACTACTGTGCTGTTTCTGAGTCTTTCATCTCCAAGTCTAGCGTCTGTTAAGCTTTGGAGCGGGGACTTCAGATTTGTCAGGAGATTTATTTTGAGTCAAGGATCTAGTCTGGAGAGAAAAATTGACCAACTTTACACACACACAAAGAATGGGATTCATACATATTCAAGAAAGATTTATTTGATCTCAACAACTTAAATTTCCATAAATTCCATCTTCACTGAACGTTCTCAAACTGCTCTTGGCATTAGCAAATGGCATGAGTAATCCCCAGATTTTTGAGTTTACAGTTACAGATGTGAGTTAGGATATATATAACAACTGTTCCCTTTGCACCAAGAATGAAAGCAAGACTCCTGGCAATTCTGGAACTCCAAAAAGAGGTGTCATGGAAAATATGGTATGCTATCATGGAATTAAAGACATTATCATTACGCACAGGTATAAGGGATTTAAACTATGGCTGTCTGACAAGTCTCTTCTGACAAGTTCATTTTAAAGTAATCTTAATCATGCTCTTTTGACGCAGTTTTTTTGTTTGTGTATGTTATAAGTGTATACTATGCGTTAAAGCAGCAAGAAGGTGTTTATGAAGTGCGAAAAATTGCTTATTTTTATGAGTTCTGATAATAAAAGAATTCGCGTTTGCCAAAATAGGTCATAAAAACTGTAGTAAGTCACTAAAAAAAAAAAAGAATCTTGTTCTTCAACAATGTATGTTACATTTATGATATGAAATCAGGTGGCAAAAGCAATACTGAGATTTCCGAGATTATTTCTTTGTTTGGCAAGGGAGGTTTTGGTCCTTAACAACGGCCCAGATACCTGCAATTTTGCCTTATTCCATGTAGCATTTTAGAGATGACTTTGCACTCTGAGGGAAATATAATAGGGTTTGTGTCAAGGCTTCAAGGAATGCCTTGCCACCCATATGCTACACTTCCATGGAAGAAGACTGCTGCCCTTTCCGTCAGCCCTGCAGTCTATTGAAGGGCATGTGCCTGCTGTATATATTATCATTAATCTTTTGGCATAATTGGCAAGATTTTCCATGGCCTTTCTGTTGTAAAGGACTGTGCTGGCATCTCTGTGCAGGAAGAAAATAAATGATATGCTGCAAATATCTAATTTACATTAACAGGAACCAAGTTTCAGTGTTCTGTCTATCACTACAGCCAGCAACTTTTGCTGACAGCAGCTCATGTTCCTGATGATAATTGAGCTTGGGTTTTCTCTGACAACCTCCGTTACGGCTTCTGTGAACATTTTATAGCTTTTTCTGTTAGTGAGCTGACAGTAGGTAGGTTGGGCTCATGATGTTTCCAAGGGTAATGCTGCTCCAGGCATAGGCATGTTTTCAGTCTGATTCTAATTTTAAGGATAAACCAGCATTGCATTATTAAATGTAAAGGTATGAAACTGGTGTAAAAGAGAATCAGGTCCACAACTTGAGTGATTTCACTTCAAAGAGTTTCAGGCTCATTCTGCTTCTTTGCGCCACTCTGGTGAATGCCGAAGAGCAACTGTTGAAGTATCTCCCTCAGGCAGGTCGCTAAGGTAGTTTAGCCTATGGGTGCTCATCCAGATAATATGGGTTGTTCATAGGGCAAGTAGTATTTTATTAGTAATGAAAAGAAAAACATGTGAACGCAACGTTAGCTAAGGCCCAGGTGTTGCTTGTGTTTTGCTCTAGAAAACATATCGCTTTGGAAAGGGACACAGCGAAATTGCTTGTTGTGCTGAAAGAATTATGATGGTTCAGTGAAAGGATGAAGGGACACTGAAGGGCACTGGATGTTGACAGTGGTATTTTTCTCCTTTTTCTTTTTTTTTTTTTTTTTGTAATTTGGACTTATATTTTGGGTCTCTGTGTATCTCCCTTGTAAGTTACCTTGCTTCAAATACCATAAGAAATTCATTTAGAGACGAAAGATGGATGGTGTGTAGTGGGTGTAACATGGGATGCGCCTGGGAGAGTTCTCTGCGGGATGCTATTGCTTTTCATTTGTTGTTCTGTCTTCCTCCTCTTCATTCTAGCATTTGCCCCCTGGGACTCATAGAGGGAGTATTTGAGGAATATTCTTGGAGTTCAAAACCTTTTTCAAAGTAAGATGAGCCAAAAGAGATTAGACATAAGCAAACAGAATGAATTATGTTTTGGGGAAAAACAAAATGAAACAAAAAAAAAAGGTCTATTGAAAAGTAAGTTGCAATAGTTCCAAACAATCCTGTATTGTCTATATAAACTTTTTTTAAAGGTAGTTTAATCAATCCCTTTTAGAAGGGGATATAGCTCCACTGAATTTAACCATGTTGTTTTGACACCCCCCTGTACCAGGTGAATTTAGCACACAGTATCAAAAGTCACAGTTTCTTTTGCTTTCGTAGCAATAAAAATGCAACCACATTCCCTTCTCATCCTTTAACTGCACCTTTTCACCTTTGCTTCAGATGAAGCTGCTTGAGAAGAAGCTTTAATGGGAACTGCTGCTTTTGCTGTATCTTTGCACTGATCCGAGCCCCTTTTGCATCGTCTCAGAGTTCATATGTACAGGGAGTCTTTAAAATGCCTGCACCATCTGCCACATGTGCAGAAGATATTTGGCAGTTATCTTAGCCTAGCTCAGCAGACTTGTTTGTTCTCAGCCAAACCATAATCACCATAGTACATTATTAATTATAATTATAATAAAAGAATCTCAGATTTGGCCTGTAGTTTATTAACTAACTTCCTGCCTGAATGATTATAAGTCTTTTCTGGTATTTGTTTGAGCAGATGAATCTTGAGCTGGAATATTATATTTTTGGCAACTCAGGGCATTGAACCCAGGGCTTTGCTTCATAGTGTTGGTAGTAGCAGAAAAGCCAAAACAGATCAGAAGGAGTAACTTAAAATCCTAAGAGCAGACAGTACTAATTGCTAATGCCATTAGGGATTTAACCCTTTGGGATGCTGTCCAGTGGGCAGGTAAACATTGAGTAGATGATACTTTTATTTCTTACCTTCTAATACTTTCTGGGAAAAAAAAAAACAAGAGTTCTGCTATACTGAGCTTTGTATTGAGACTCCCTATAGTTTTGCTGCACCTGCCTTCCTTCCTTGCAAAGTACGCCTGGGGTTGCTGTTGTGTACCACAAATTTAAAAAGTCATTATAGCTCTTAAAGTCAGCTTGGCTTACCCAAATATGTGATCTGCTATAATTTTCCTGGTTGTGATTTTTATAGTGTTTAGTGTGTTCATAAGACATTGACAGAATTATAAATATCTGTACCTCACTGTTTTTGCAATTATTACTCAAATATCTCCAAAAAGCGTAATTAAAGAATCTCTCTTGTGGAGCAGTTTAAATTTAAAACTCTATTTTTACTATTGTTGTTATCTTCTCCACTTTTAATCTTCCATAATTTCCTTTCACAGCTGTTACTGTTAGCATTTCCCACCATTTGCTTTTATTATTCTCAAATGATCTTACATTGCCGTAATCTCTGATATAAATCTTCCCTCCTTTTGGCATTTGTTAGGCTATCAAAAAAGTTACTAGCTAGAAGTATCTACTTTGAAGTATCAATTTCATTTTCTTTTTCAATTTCTTGATTTTTATTGTGTTTCTGCAAACTAAGGTTGCTGAATTTAAGTATCTAAAGCATAGATCTGAGTGTGCTCTACTTTTAAAGTCTAATAATTCTGTAAAAAGAAGCACACCTGAGTATTTTGGCACATTATGGTGTTAAGTATTCAAGACTTTGAGGATAAATGCCTTATTTTAAAAGACTGTAGTGAAACGTCTCTGTAACTTGATATTTTGCAGCATTATTAATTTAGAAAGAATTGTTTTTAAACTCAATATTTCTGCTCATGTTTTCAAAGATAAGGATCTGGACAATATAAGGTAAGCAGAGGAACAGGACTGTAATCTAATGCTATGGGGTTGTCCCCTTCCTTCAGTTGATTTCTCTCTCTCTAGAAATTGCCTACAGAACCACAAACCAAAACACAGAGACATTTAACAGATGTGTATGTTTTAAAGCTCAGATATTAAATTAATACCAGTGGCAAACAAACTGCATTGTTAGCATGCTGTCGTTAGTATGTTAAACTGTCATGACCCTACAGCATCATGTCTGCAGAAATACTTGCTTGTGCCCAACTTATACACAAGGAAATGACACTCAGTAAAAGCAAGAATAGTGGGTGTTAGATGTTAACTTTAAAACTAGAATGAGCTGCAAGTGGTTATGTGAAATGAAGGACAAATGAAGATTTTTCTTTTTCATTTTTCTTTCAAGTGACAGAAAAAAGGGCAATATCAATTCATGTCAGTTTTATGAAAAAGGAATTCATGGAAATAAATTTTTAGTCTTTGTGAGGAATGGAAGTGAATTACACTCCTAATGCTAAATGAGCTGAGAGTGTAATTTGCTGTAGTGTCATTAAACTGAAGGTTGTCTGTTTATGGCTGAAGCATTTAATATTCTCACAAATCCACGTTTCAAAGTGGGTGGTGTGGATCTGTGTTTTAATGTTATGTCTTCTATCTGCATTCATTTCTACTTATCTCAAAGTTTGGCTTAGATACTTACAAATTAGTTGAAGAAAGTCAAAATTATAGTGCATTTTAATAGGTTGCTAATACTTCTCTTTGAGAAAGAGACCTTTTATTTTGATTATAATATACTTCCAAAGAAGGTACTGGTATATTTAGTAACATCTAACTAAGACAGTTTGGAGTTTCAGTAGCAGGACCTTTGTGGTCCACTACTGTAGTTCATTGCTATCAGCAAAGACTAATGTCTGTCTCACTTGTGTTAGAGCAGAACATTGATAGCAAGATAAGGATTGTTACCCAAAGTACCCCAGGTCTAAAAAAGAAAGGAAAGAATTTGAATCTTTTGTGAGCGATACATATTTGAGTCATATTTGAGTCCTGAAGTCAAGAAGCATTCCAGGTCCTTTAAAATGCCTTGATTTGGTTAATGGCTGCAGGAAATAATTCTGCAATTTTATTCTCCTGCGTGGCTATTAAAAAAACATGTACAATAAAATGGGCACAGTTGAGGTTACAGTTCTAGCATTAGCAAATATGGGCTATTTTGGATGCTTCATGAATCTGTACATAAAAACCGTGATTTTTAGAATTCTTTGTCTGAAATGCCACATCATGTGATTACTAAGTTATCTTTTATTCTAAATTGTCTTGATTTATGTAATCCTCAGACCCACTTCTTCATGGAGCAAAATATTCTCAGTTATTACTTAAGTCATTTACTGAAGAACTGTCTTTGCAATAGCTCCTTCCCAGATTGAGGTATTACTTGATATGTATATACATGCATGCTTGGCAAACAAAACATAAGAATTCATAAGAATGTTCACAATAACACTTTCATAGCAAGTGCCTCATTTGAAACTCCATAAAAAATGCTTACCTTTCCAAAGAGAAACACCAATAAAGCCAGAGCACTCCACCACGGTGCCCAGGAGGTAATGGCAAAAGGCAGAAGTGGTCCCTTCTGCCAGCTGTGCCCTGTTGTTAAACAGCAGAGAATCCAGCTGTTGTACAACAGCTGCTCCTCTTGCTGGCAGATGAACAAAAAAAGGTAGGTGAAAGGAAGGAGAGATATAAATTAAGCTTAGCATCTTAAGGGAGCAAGAACCTATTTGCTATTTGAGCCGTAGGGCTTGTGAGAAAGCATCAGGAGAGGGAAGGGCTTGGGCCTTTTCCCTTGCAAAGGGCTGCCATAGGGCAATGCTGTAGCCCTGGCTTTCCTGGGGCTGCAGGAGCACAGAGATGGGTGATACATTTTGCACTGGCAATTTGCATTGGCAAAAAGAAGCTTTATCATTACTGGCTAAGCTAGACAGCCAGTATCCAGCCAGAAGCTGGTCATGGACTGTTATTTATGACTAAAAATGGAAAGAAGAAAGATGTCTGTAAAGATATGCAGGTTAAAAAATATGACAGCCTTTTAACTTCCAGGGAAAAGAAATGGACTTTGAACCCAATAAGCTGTCTGTAGCCCATGTTCAAAGTGAGCACTCGTGAAGCGAAAGTTGGGAAGGTTACAGCAAGAGTCACCAGCCAGGGGGAAGAATGCTTCTTGCTGTGTGACACCTGCTGTGAAGTGCCAACATGAGTTCACCTTTCTCTTTGACCAAAAAAAAAAAAAAACCCTCTTTTCACTTGTATCAACATTTTACTTTAGAAATTTTAGCTCTGTCACTTCTGAGTCCTCTTCTGATTAAGAGGACAAGTGGATCCTCCCTCTTGAATCCATCCATCCTGGAGGCTTCCTGCCCCTTGTGCGGGTCCCTACCGAGGCCTTCATCTCCTGGCGGGGAAGCACTTGGTGCAGCAATGTGCTTGCAGTTTGTCCTCTTTTGAAGTTACAGCACTAATCTCATCTGTATCTAATTGTTAGCATATTAAGCCTTCAAAGATTTCCTTTGTAAACAAAAGATTGTCATAACAGTTTAAGCAGGATCAGATGTGTAAACTTAAGAGAGGAACCCTCAGTATGTTTTGCAAAAGAAGTTTTGTGCAGAAGGATATAGTTATAATTCAAATCTGCTTAGTGGATTTTATGATCTAAAATATGTTATTTGAATTAAATGAAAAAAATAACTTTGCATAGTTAAAATTCACTTAGAGGAATAAGCTTTTAATCTGTTACCTGTGTGCACCAGCTTTAATTTCCATGTAGTTAGACTTTCTCTTAAATTCATTTTGGATGCATTATGCTCCAGATCTGTTTCATATTGCAGAAGAGAATGGCTGCAAGTCCTATTAACTGCTGAGTGGATATATTCATGAAAGGAAAAATTGCTTTATTGAATTTTAAAAGCACGTGTAGCTTTGAAAATGATTGCATTGCCCTGGGAAGTATAATGACTGAGTGAACAGGTATTTGTTATTTCTCAAAGTATTTTATTTAGAAATAAATCTTACTGATATAAGCTAGAGTCTTTTCTATTATAATATCCTACAATTTTAAATCAGATATTCAGTATACTGACTTATACATGAAATAAAATACTTAAAATTGGGGTAATAGAGGAAGAACACTCTGTAATGTAGTGCCTATCTCCAGACACTGATGAACAAATGAATGTTGAAAGCCAGAGCCTGAGATCTGAAAATTTATTGATTCAAAAAAGAAATGTGCACACAGCTTTAGTGGCAAGGTCATGAACTTCCTTAGGATCAAGCCATGAGCGAAAAAAGTGGACTGTCTGTATCTTGATTTTTGAAAAGAAGTCTAGGTCTTTTTGTAAGATACTCACTGCCACATTCAAATGCCAAGGTAGACAAAATTTAATGAGGGGTCTCTGACTGGGGTAACGGGAGGAAATAAGATACTTTGAGAGACAAGTGATCAGTAAATGTGTATAAATCTTCGTGATTTTTGAACCACCCTCTGGAGGCTCTTACCTCTTTCTATTGATCATACCAAGTAAGTAGCTAGGTAGCTAACTTTTAGTTTAAATAAGAAGAAACACATATTTTGAAGAATATTTAAAAAACCTGCTAAGTTTGCCTGTTCTAAATGGAAGAAATTCTAGTGGAGCACTGCAGAGAAGCCACACACCCAAGCATAGTCCTTTCAACTATAACAGGGTCATTCCTTCGTGGAAGGAATTGCCTTCCCAGAAAACCTCCATTTTAGGAAAACTAAACTTCCTTTGCAGCAAAGTCATTGAAAGAGAGTTCATTGTGTTCTTCAAGGTTAAGGAATTATTCTTTTTTTTTTTCTCTCTTTCTCTCTTCTTGAGTTAAAATTCTTCCCTTCCATGAAAAGAATTGCCTTAGTGTAGTGTGTCACAAATGACCCAAATCTTTTGATGTATAAAAAATAACTGAATTGGCTGTATTTTACAAGTATTTCCCCTTTGTTCAGGAGGGAAAGAAATTTATGGTCTCCTATTTTGTACATCTCTCCGTCTCTATAATCATTTAAATTATATAGAAATGCTCTTGAGAAATGGATGAATATGAAGTGGATAAACTTAGTGGCACATCATGTAGGAACAATAACTGTGTGTGAAACTTATTTTTCACAATTTGTGGAAGGCTTTTAATTAACATTGTCAATATACTTTGTTACTTAAGTTTCTAACAACTCGATTGTTACCTTTCCCTAAACTTTTTTTTTTTTTTTTTTTAAACCATAAAATCACGCATCATATTTTATTTGGGAATGATTCTACTGGATTGGAAATGGTGGGAACTTTAAAGAAGCCTGGGTTTGTTTATAAGAGTGTCATTCCAGGGTGCCGCTGAATTGCTGAGTAGTTTTAAGTAACCCCAAGAGCTTTGACTCAATTTCTGCAGAATTGCAGTGTGGGCAGCGAAAACTGCCTACACCGCAGGCGACTTATGATGGATAGTTTATGAATTTGGGGTTGCTGTGTTGAAGATGCCCTGTCAGATTCTTGGATCTGCTGCAGGTGTCTTGTACAGCTCTGCCCGAAGGGGATGAATCCTGAAGGTGGCTGGTCAGGAGCTCCATGTGCAGCGCTAGGCCTCAGTCAGAAGCTGGTTTGACCAGCAGGCAGGGCACAAGCCATAACGCTTTGACAGGGCCTCCACTTCTCCCAGTAGACCTGTCTGATAGGAGGAGGAAATTAGCAGTGTAGTGTTTGTAAGTGATATTGGCTCTCTTGTAGCTGCAGGGACATGACAAGCATTTTCTCCACCGTGGCCTGCTCTAAAAATATGAGTTGTTCTCCATCCTTCATAAAAACAACAGTGAAAACCAGATACCGAGTTCATTCAGCAAGTATTGAACTGCCTAAGGAATGCATCTGTTGCCCTTCTATTTGAAGAAGATGGAGAGTTCACTCAGGGCATTTCTCAGCTCACAGTTGTGGCCTTCCTGTAGTTAACTATGATTTCAGACCGATATCAACCTTTCAGTTTTTTGAAAATTAAAGGAAAAAAAAACAAAAAATACATGCATCCATTTCTGCAGGACACAGATATTGGGGAGGTAAAACAAAAAAACAAAAGTACACTTGGGTAACATATCCTAAGTAACATTAAGAATTGATTACTTCTTCTTCCTATATATACAGTTCTCAACTTAAGGATGTCAGAATTTTTTTGATGATATTCACCTTTATACACTGAGAGTTCCTTATAAAGCTGGCTTTTTTTCCTGCTTAATCAGCCCCCTGCTCTGTTTATGCCCTTCTTCTTCCATACAATAAGTATAATGATATACACAGAAGCAGATATTCACAAAAACCTTTAAAAATGCTTGTGTATAATTTAGTAGTTATGACAAGAAAAAATCTAATGGCTGCTCTATACTGCACTAATAACCAGAGTTACCACTCATTAGTCTGATGCTGAAGGGAAAAATGCAGGAAATCTGATTCACATTTTTGCAATCTCTGTGGTAGCTCCAATGTTTCAGTCCAATAGCTTAAAAATTAAGTTCATTAGTGCCAGGTTAGGATATTCATTCATGTAAAACAGTACAAGAAAAAAGGTAGTGTTTTCATTTTAATGTACAGTAATTATTATATTTGGGAGGGGACCAATAAAGATGCCAAGTTCATTTCTCATAAGATTTTACTGTTCATGCTACTAGCTTCTGGGAAGCCACCATGTGTTTTTAGAGCAGCAGTTGTACATTTTGTAAAAAGTAGTAAATTGTGGTGTTTCAGTAGTGTGTTATTAGGTAATCTGGGATAAATGTTCAACATAAACCCTAGGAAGAATCAACCCAACTAAAGTTTCTCACACCAGGATTTGTAGTATTTTTAATTGAAACCTGGAGCCCAACTGTCAGGAAATATATATGCTAGAAAAAGGAAAACCTGGGGACTATAAACAACTTGCTAATTTTATGAGTGTTTGCATCTATGGAGACTGAAGTAACAAAGCTGTTGATAAAAGTAGGTTTTGAGAGGACAGTGTTAGATTTTTATATGTTTACTAATTATTTTCAGAAAGCAGAAAACACATGAATGATCTTAACATGACTGATTCTTCTGCATCTTTGCTTGTATTTCCAAAATACAATTAGCCAAAGTGTGCTGTAACGAAAAGATTGTGCAGTATGTGTGGTCAGACCTTCCTGAATGATACCTGGTTACATCTAAGAGCTGGATGCTTAAGTTGCAGGTTTAGCAAATTACTTTCTCTTTTCATTTGACCCTGGAAAATTCCCTCAGGAGGAATTTATAGATTAATGTGCATGTTACAGAAAATCTTTGGTCCATAAGGAAACTCAGCTAAATATGAATCTTACTCTGTCTTTTTTCTCCCTGTCTTTTTATGTTCTTGATGGGAGAGTCAGTACCAATGTGTTGGATCACTGTGATTTTAGATTTGTGTGGCTTTGGTGAAACAATCTCATGACAATATTTTGTATCTGTAATGTATTTAATCAGGCTAATATTTATATATGCATTTTAATGCTTGATCCCAATAATAATAAAAAAAAGGATATAAGAACAATTCTCACCCTGCCCACCATGATCTCCACTTTCTTGTGAGTCTCCAATGGGCCTCTACTTACACTACTGCATTTGCCATTAAAAACTTCCAGAAAAAGGATCATGTTAGCACACTCTAAATTTTCTCTACAGTTGGCCAGAGAGTACTCTGAATGATTTAGTGCTTTCCTAAGCAATCCTTCAAAGGAGCATATGTTGAAAGGGTAGCCAGAAAGTCAACTGCGGGCCTGGCTGAACCCCGAGCAGGAAGCTTCCAGGGAGACAGTAGAGAAATGACTTCAGCAGGAAGAAATGCTAAACTGTGCTGCTAATTGCAGTCCAAAAGAGAATTATTACCTTTCCGCAACACCTGAGGTTCTTCTGCTGAAGATTTGTGTGAAAGATACCAAGAGTACTGAGGAGAGCCCTCTTGGGAGCAGCATATGTGCCATGACGAGGACAGTGTGCACGCCAACGTGCAGGCCCTTTGGCTCCCATTACTATGCCAGGAAAATCAGACCACACTGCATCCTCATCCAGCGCAGCTCTGAATCCATTTGATAGGCTGCTGCCTGAGAAAATGCATGTATTTCTGTTGTGCCCGGTTTTGGCACGGATGCAGCGGCTCCTTTCACTGGAAATGCTGAGCCTCTCGTTGCAGAGAGCAAAGGCCTGGCACGGGGAGAGCCACCGGCGCCCCGAGATGCTGCGGGCTGCTCCCGATGACCCCGGAGCGGGACCGAGCTGCCGGCTCTGCCTTATCTCGGCACTCCAGCTGCTGCGGCAGCCACACGGCCGCCGAGAGCCCCTCGGGATGCCCTCGTTTGTGAGAGGCGCTTCACTAATTGCCACTCAGCACCAGGCTCCGGAAATCAAGATGTGTCCCGGAGGCATCCGTGCCTCCTGAGGGCAGCTTGGATGGAGGGACCAGGGAATTTACCCTCCACTATTGGAACGCGTAAAATTTTAGGCAGATAAATGTGATCTAGGAGGACACTGGATTAAATGCGAGATAAACTGATGCTCTATTATGCCAGCAATATGAAATTCAGCAGAACAGAATAATACGCAGTAGTGGCAGAAAGCTACTGTTTGTTTTCCTTTATGCTACATATTCAAGGCTCTCTGATGCACGTTTGGCTGCCATTTTGTAATAAAGTCTGCGTGTCAGCACCATCCGGCCTTTGTGTGAGCCCAGGGAGGAGGCATTTTCATATTCTAATCTTAGGGAAATCTCCTGGAACTCATATCAGAGACCTTACAAAAATATATCGCAGTCATTTTTTTAATAAAAATAAATAATTGAATACATGATGTGTAGCAAATTACAGTCTTTATACACCATTTCATTTTAATGCTCAGGTTCCTTTAATTTTCCACTAGTTAAATAAACAGAAGAGTTTTGGTTTCTTAGTATATTTTCATTTTTTTATTGTTTAATGACTTATTTTTGGCAGGCACAATATAGATTTGTTGGATAAGAACATCTAGAATCGTTCATGCATTCTGTGGAAGTCGGTATTATATTGGTGTTTCTCTGTGAAGCTCTTCCTTCTCGCATTTTTCCATATATTTGAGAGAAATCTTAGAAATCATAAGCAATAATCATTGGTAAAGCAAGGGGTTTTTGTAGCCAACTTTTTTTCAGACTTTTTATTTTTCTTGTTAAAGATAGATTCTAGGAGGAAGCCACGAACCCAGTTATTACTGAAACCCTGTTAGTTTAAAGTCAGACCTCTTCCATTAATGGATTTCTCTTCCTAGTGCCAGTTTTTCCCTCAGATATTTTTATAAAAGCCTTCTATATTCCCATTTGGATAGCATTACTTCACAGTGCTTCTTCTCAGGCGTTATCTCGTGCCTGCAAGACTTGGCTGAATCCATATTATTAATTGGTTTCCTCTCTTTTCTTTTTACAAGAAAGGACTGTTTTAACCTCCCGAACTTTGAAATCACATTGGTCATTTCTTGCTCCTTGCATTTTTTTTTGAGCATTATTGCATTCGATTATACCTCCTGGGGTGTCTTTTAGGTTTGACCAGTTTTCTTGTCTCTTTTTTTTTTTTTTTAACTTTTGCCAGCTCCTTTCATTTGACTGTTTATTCTTATATCTGCCATCTGTTTTTTTTATCAAAGAAGAGGGTGCCAAGCTCTTACTTGTAGCCCCACATGTCTGAAGGTGGTTGTACTTCAAAATAAGCTCTGATGCTCTTTGCTAACAGAGATCTAATCACACTGGTTACTCCATAATTAAAAAGAAGACTTCCCACTTTCCCAAAGTGATCACCTCTCTTTAAATCTGCTTTTTACAATTGCATTTTTGATGGTGGGATTCTAGTTAAGTAGAAATACTACTTGAAATCTAAATTTACCTATCTATACTTACCCCTGCTATGAGAACATATTTTTGCTGCCCATTTAGGTTCGAAGATATTTGCCCTTCCCTTTCAGGTTTGCTAATGCGGGCTTACATTTTTGTCCAGCGTACCGATTTCAGCAGCTTTGCCTTTTATTCTAGCTTATCTTTGAGCCTCTTGTACTGATCTTGCCAAACCTGCATTCATTCTGGTGTGTTTGTGCTCTGCTGCACTCTCTCCTGCGTACAGTCTGGAATTTGGGAGAGAGCAACAGTAGTCAAAAATGAGAAAAAAATAGCAAAGCGCTGTTGTCAGTATTCAGTTTGGAAAGAAGCCTTTGACAGCCTGATAAATGCTGCTGAAATGGAACATCCAAAGAAATTACTTCAGCTGTGCGAAGTGGGTGGTAACAAGTGTGATAGCCAAGAAGGCTGGAACGTGCACGGGGGACCAAGTTTCCTAAGCTGGCAGGGACTTAACTAATTGCAGCAGGCTTTGACTGTTTTTGCTGTCTGCAATTATATTTGTATTTCATCTCTGACTT
Source organism: Crypturellus undulatus (assembly GCA_013389825.1). Lineage (NCBI taxonomy): Eukaryota > Metazoa > Chordata > Aves > Tinamiformes > Tinamidae > Crypturellus > Crypturellus undulatus. The sequence continues at coordinate 154,118 of VWPW01020777.1, forward strand.
GCTGGCTTGCTGCTCAACTCAAGTGCTGCCATCATCTATTAGCGTGGAAAGAGGGGAAGAATTTTCTTGCAACAAGATTTTCCCCCTCCTTTGCTGAAGCTATTTGGGGTCATCTCTTGCTGTATGTTAGTGACCTGCCTTTGCAGTCTTTGGAGTCTAGCTGGAGTAGTTTATTGGCTGGATGAGATGTGCCATATTGCTATTATGACTTTTCCTGAAGCTTTCTGTCTGATAGGGGATTTTTGATTTGTTTTTGCTTTGTTTTGTTCTTTTTCTGTGCAGCTTCAGCCAAGCAGTAGTTCTGCGTTTTGGTCCGTTCTGGCTTTAAATCAAGGTGACATTTATGGGGGAGCGTCAGGATGCTGGGGGGGGGTCTAGAGTGACTGGCTGCTGTTCCGGCAATGATTTATTAAAGCAGCTCCCCTATCTCCCTGACTTTGAGATTTTGGCACATTTAGTGCTGCAAACTCAGCTACCCAGTGGTCTTGTTACCTTCTCAGCAAAAGTTTGTTGTATCATAGACCCTGACATTCAAGTTCAAAGTCTACAAATGCATTCAGTCTTAATATTTAAACATCAATAGTTTCCTACTAAACTGTGGAACTTGCTTCCAGCAGCCAACCACTCTGGCTACATATTGCCCCTATATAATTTAAAATGCAGTGTCAGCTTTGTTTTCTCAGACAAAATAACATATGTTCTACAGTATTTTTGGAAAACGATGAACACTCCTTGGATTTCAGCCAAATTCTTTGTCTTATGTGCAGGAAATGTGCAGGTGCTTTGGGGCTTTAATAATTAGGAGGCCAACTAATCAGAAGACCAGGCAGGGAAACTACAGGGATGTGGGTTGCCTTTGCCTTTAGACAAAAATTGTCTTTCTTCTTTTTAGCTAATGCAAAACCTTAAGCTTAGAGATGCCTTTCATTGCGTGTAAGAAGCACACTACAGGGTTGGTGGAATCATTATTGAGTAAATATTGTATCTTTTATGCTACCTGAATTTCCTTGCTTTACTAAATAAAAAGAGAGGGAGAAAGCGGGGGGAATAAAAGCCATTAACCTCTAAGGGTACAAACTAGCAGGGCAGAAGTGTGACATTCCTGGGCTCATAGTATATCAGTCACTGTTTTTAAATTGGTCCAGTTCAGTGAATTTGCATGAGCTGATTTTTTTTTCCTGAGGAGAACCTAAGAACTGGGCTTAGAATTGTTTGTTTTTAAGTGTATGTGCAGATTCCGTTTGCAATAAGCGAAATCGTGACCAGCAGCATCTCCCACCCCTACGCCGATGCTTGAGTGAACTGCAGTGTTCCCTCCCTGCCCTACAGACACCCTGTCACGGCTAAGCCCTCCGCTGGGATGTTGCGGGTGTCTATATATTGCAATGGGGCTCTTGGGAAGGACCTATCTTCCCTAATCAGCTCATCCCTGCATGCCTGTATACATCCTGCCCGCACGTGTTTGTCCATACGGTACGCACGTGTAGTGTCATCGCTGCGCGTGTCTGTGCGAGCAGGGATTCGCAGGGGTGGCTCACAAGCCACCCGGCCACTGTCACCATCCATACAGGCTCCGCGCTCAAGATCGGTTTGCTTTTCAGTATCACTCCTCAAGCTGAGCGGAGTTAAAAACTAAGAGGAGGTGGCCTTAAATGGGCAGCAGTGACCTTGTGTGCTAAGTTTGTAGCACTTGGAGGATAAGGCATGGGAAAGCGTCTTAGGAAGCAAACAGATAAGTAATGACACTGAGCCGAGGGGACAAGAATACATGGAAATGTTTTCATAGTGATTATAGATAAATTAAAATTATTCATCAAAGCATTTTGCAGAGATGCATGAGGCTCAAGAAGCTGCTTTGGTTCTTACAGTCTGATGAACTAGATAATTAAAAATTTACTCTGACAGTCATTCAGAGCTGCTAATTATTTACCAGATCTTGCTTAGCAACATGGTGCTGTATATTAGATTTAACTTATGTTGTATTTTACTGTTTATATCAAAAGTAGAAATGGACAAAATCCCCATATGTCTTACTTTCCTTTTGTTGCAATGCCCAAAGAAAGAACTATGTCACTGTCAGTTGTCAGGAAGCATCCAGTATTTACCATTGCATATTTTTATCTTAACTTGCAAATATTAATTTAAGCATCCCAGTGCAATAAGTACTTTTTTATTCAGAATTAAAAATGGAAGACGAAGGGTTATTTTTGTCTAAGCAATCTTAGAGTCTGCTGTAGAGTCTGCATGCTTTTGAACTGCTCATCTACCCTCTTAGTCCCTCAATATTAAATTTTCAAAAGCCTGTTTTTGCGTAAGAAGCATCCATACATTTTCCATGCTTTATTTCTGCATTGAGAAAAACATATTCTTAGTATTAACTGTGATAAATCTGACTTTTACTCCTACTTCTGATGTTGCTGGTTAGACAAACCAATTTTACATTTGCTTCTTTGCTCAGATCTTTACCTGCTCACCCCAGGCTCCTACTCCTGTGTGCTCTGCTCCCCCTCTTTCCTCATCCTGGTGCAACCTGAATGCTACGGAGGTTGTAAATTTTCTTGGGCAAAGACTTTTTTTTGCATCTTGCTCCAGTGCATAGCCAGAATATTAGACCAAAATATTTGACTAGTATTTCTGGAAGATCCCATAATAAATGTTTCGGTAACTATTAGTGATAATTACTCCATGCAGTTTGGTACTGGCAACGTGGAACTATGAAATTAGAGATCTGGACTGGAAAACACCTCGTCACCTCATGTATTGTAATTCTGCACTGGCCTTGAAAAGTGCTATTTGGTTGGTTATTCTCACCTTGAATATTTTATTTCTCCTGGTAAAATTATTTTGATCTGCCGTAGCAGCTTGTTAAATTGCCTTTCTTGTAGGGTTGTGTTTATATATAGATTTTTCCAAATGCAGTGACATAAATGCCAAAATAAAAAATAGCTGTAAATGGTAGAAAACAGGAATTCTAAAGGCATACATATGAGATAGCTGTCATGAAAGCAGTCAGACAAGACAAAAAGCAAAACAAAATAATATTAGAGCTAGGAGTCCAAGGAAGCAAGAATATAATCTGAGTTCCATAAAAATAATAATAACATCACCGTAGAGCAAGACTAGTGATAGATTTTCATATTCTTACAAAGACTGAATTGCAAAAGATTTTTTTGCAGATAGTAATATTTATGTCCGTTTTGAGAAGGCATTCCAGTGATTTTCTGTAAGACAGTACTTAGTTACCAGGATGCAATTAGCACTTAGTAAGCAGTGATGTGGAGAAAGAGCCCTGATGGCTCTATAACCTGACATATCTGAACAGAAAGCATCCGAGCATTTTAAAAAGCAGAGAAAAACTCTAAAATGATGATTAGTGAATTCTTGAAGGCACTATCAGTTGCCTAGAGAAGTTGAAAACAGCCCCCTGCTGTGGAACTGTGAATCGGGAAGTCATATTGATGCTTTATTGAAAGTATTTGTGTGTCTGTTATTTACATAATGCTCACATGGGGAGAACACCTTTTATTTGGCAAAGAGCTCCGGTGTGGTGATCCAGGCTATGTTAAGCAGACTGCTTACTTTTGAACAGCAAAGGTATTTTTCAGCTGCTGCTTTGCATTTGCAAAAGACTTCTCAAAAAAAAAAGCTATTTAATAAAGCTTTAATAAAACCCCTCCTTGATTTTTAATTTCTTCCATAAAATAAGAAAGCCCTCCCATTTATACTCCTGACCTGCTCCTTGCAGGCTCAGAAAACAGATCCTCATCTGATGGAGGACTTCAGTGACTCAGTGTAACATAGTGCACAACTGCCCGTACCCTCTAGGTGTCTGTCTAATAGGCAGTAGCCCCCAGAAGAGCATGGTGCTATAAACAGTTTTGCTGGAAAAATAGGAAACCATTCACCATTTAAAATTATTTTTCATTATTTTCAAAATGCCTTTGTCACATAAAACAAGAGAAAACAAGAGAATTGAGGTATTTCACAGTGATTGTGTTCCTGATAATTTTTTTTTTAATATTCATTGCACTGTTAGTATATCATTAACTTAATGGAAACATTCATAAAATCTGACAAAATATTCACTATATTAATAGGTGATGTTTAAGGATGTGTTCATCCATCAAACAGAGGAATATTGAATTAAATTAGAAGTGTTCACAGCAAACTGAACTACAAAGTAATGAGTTACAATGAGGTACAATGGATTGAACCCAAATCCAAATAAGATAATTTTTCAGAATGCCTTTTTGCAATTTTTTTTTTTTTTTTATGGTAGGGGCTTTCTCAAAAATAACCACAGCCACTTCCTTAAAATCTTTCCTGCTAATCAATATTTTTTACAGCGGCTGCGATTAGGTTATTCATCGTAGCCACAGCGGCGTCAATGAACACCTTTGGCCTCGATGACTGGCTGCTGGCAGCGGGTTTGTGCTCTGCGCAGAGCCCAGGGCTCCGCAGGAGGGTGGCGGAGGGACATGGAGCCGGTGGGGCTGACAGGCGGGATTAGTGCTGCCCGCCCCCCATGGAAAGGTCATCCACGGTGCATTGGTCCCTGAGCAGAGCAAAGGCAGCTCCAGCCCTCAAAGAGAGGCTGGGCTCAGCTAAGCTGCTCGCTGGCAGGTAGGAGCAGGAGCCGTTTATTGCATCCCGCTTATCTTTGCCTCCCGACGCTGCTCCCAGCCTCTAATCACTGCTGCCAGGCAGCTGTCACATCCATGGGGCTTCCTGCTGCTCTCCCTCCTCCCTGTTCTCTGCGGTAGTTTTTTCTGGTGTTTCCAAGCACAAAACCTTGAGCAGGGGCAGCACTGGTGGGCAAGAAGGGGAAACTACAGGGTCTACGGGCCGAGGGGAGGTTTGGAGCAACTGAAACTCCTCCAGGTTTTAGTCTGTACTAAACGACTGCAATCAGTCTATACTATGCAACTTTCATGCAACTCCCAGGTGATGCATGTGCTTATCTATGTCTCACCCAGAAATCCTGTTCGATCCTAGCAGTTTTTGCATCCCACTTGATATGGGAGCAAGTGAAGAGCTCGTTGCTTTGGACGTGGTTGTCGTGGGGGTGTATCGGGGCTGTGAAGGTTCACAGAGCAGCATAGCGTGCGGTGGCCTTCGTTGACAGTCACCCTGAGTTACACGAGGCAACGCTGGCTCTGAAATACTGCTTGCCAGCGAGAAAGTGATGGCTCAGTAGTTCTCCCTGAAGTGTCATGCCGCTTCAAAGACTTATCTTCCACAGTGCTGAATACTGCAAACCTGCTAGGTTGTGTGTAGAGGCGTACACCCACGAGAAGAATATTGCGTGTAATTGGGAGGGCTTGAGAGTCCAAGCGCTCGCAACCGGCACCTGCTTTATGAGAACTAAAAAGGGATTGCTCTGCTCTATTTGCATTTAAAGATACCTGGTCTCGTGAGCCTTGCCCGCAGCTGCACCTGAATTTCCTGAGCTGAAAGCCTGGCCTTGCTTAATAAGACGAGCTCTGTTTAACGCTATCCGGCTTATGTTTACTCTGGCACTGGCTTCATGCCAGGATATTCTGTTGTAGCTTTAGTAATTCAGCAGGTCCAGAATTTTGGATTTTTACTAGCTCCATACACTGCTGTTTTACTGTAGTGCATTGTAGCTTAAAATAGAAGCTTTCTTTACTACTAGGAGAGCACTTGCAGGTTGTTAAAGGTGTCCCTTCCTGGCACCACACACTAGTTTTTATTGTAAGGACTGATCCCATACCTGTAGAAGCCTGAACTTCCACTGATCTTAATGACATTGCAACATATGTGTATTTCACATATAGGAATCAGCAGAGTGGCAGGCGTCCTCAAAGCTTGTAAACAGCTTTTGAATCTATTTAATTACACAATTCATTTATGGAGTAATCTAGTTAAGTCCAACACCCTATTAGGGAATCTATATGCACGTGCGGCTATAGAGACAATTTAGTGTTTCTGATGTCTATCACTCAGCCTTCCCGCGAGGAGCATTTAGTTCATATTATCCAAGGCCGAGGAAATCAAATGACTAGTTTGAAGAGCTGGGAGGCAGTGAATCTGGTTTGAAGAACGAATATTCATGACATCAGGCTCACCTAAAATAATCAGCAAGTGTAGCCTTTCTTTGGGAAGATCTGACAGGTTTGTCAGACTGCGCATTCATAACCTCACTTAAAAATGATGAATTCTTAGATGGAAGAATCTTTTCAAGCAGCATTAAACAGGACATTTTAGCAGCTTCCCATTAAATTTGCTTCAGTATTTGTGAAGTTCATTGATTTCAGAGAAATAAAAGGCAGCAGTGTGTAAACGATGGAGACTTAGGTCTTTGGAGTAAACTAATTCCTCCTCCCTCAGACTTTAAAAATAGAAGGGAAAAATGCACTCAACTAACAGAGGGGTAAATTATTCTGTCTCATATGTGGGAGTGCTAGATTGAAGCACAGGCAATAGGAGACCTTGCAGCTTTCCCTACTCAGCTATATTCTGTGCTGTAATTTTGGGCAGATGAGTCTCTCAACAGAGCGAAGGGAGTGCAGTAGCTGAGGAAATGTAATGATGTCCTTAAGTCTTTAGGGGTCAGATTTTTAAGCACTCACACTTGAGAATTTTGGTCTCAGCCCAAATCCCACACATCATAAAGATGGAATGATACTAGGTAATATCATCTAGTTTGGCATTTTGGATCTGATACGGGTCAGCACCAAATCATCCTGAAGTGCAAAAAACACTAGAAATTATGGTTTAGCAATAAGAAAAATCTCTTTTATATGGATTTTTTTCCCCACAGTAAGGATATTTAGGGATGATTTATATCTCAAAGCATAATTTTTAATGCCTATTCTAATAAGAATATAGATGTTCTCATTATTCTTATAAATTTCTTCTTTTTTTTTTTATAAAACACTAGCTAGGCAGTGGTATTTAATTGTGCATTATATTTTGAAAAATAATCCTGTTTTATATGTTGTTATTGCTTTTTTTTTTTTGTCAAGTAAATTTATAATTCAGTTTCTTTCATTTCAGTCCAAAGAGTTTTTGCTTTTGTAAGCCCTCCCTAGTAAGGAATCCTAAAAGAAATGCACTTCAGTAGTAGAGCTGTAAATATATTAGTGAAGATTTGCTTCAGACACACTCTGGACAAGGTTGGTGAATCATAAAAAACAAAACAAAGCAAAACAACAACAACAAAAAAAACCAGCCCCAAACTATTTATTAAAAAAGCCTTCAAAGCATGTTAAGATAAAAGGGGGGAATCAGATAGCAGCAGATGCTGTAATTACTGCTTTTTTTCACGAGCTGATTCTATTAACGCTCTTTTTGGGCACTGAAAAGGAGGAAGGACGCAGCAGGATCGTGTCGCAGGCTGCACCGTCTGGAGGAGAAGCACCCTTAAGGCCTGTTTGTCTTACAGGCTGCTGGACCCGAACTTGTGGTGAGGAAGGCGCCCGGCATGGGGCAGCTTTGAGCACGACCGGGATCTGGCCACGGTGCCCCGTGATTCCCGGGGATTTTAATCGCGGTGCTGCTGCAGCTGGAGCGGCTCCTCCCGGCAGCCCCGTGGGCTTTGCTCTGTTACAGGCAGTCCGCGCTTGCCCGGTATCCAGATCTTAGTTTGAGGAGGGATAAAAAGTAAACTTGCTTTTTATTTTATTTTTTTTCAAAGAAAAAACCCAAATAAGTAAATAAAAAGCCAAAGGGCTGTAGAGTCTGCTGTTTTGCCTTAAGTGGGAATTCTGTGGGCTGCTTTATACAAATAGCTGAAACGTTTAACTGTTTTCTGTATGTGAGGACAGCTGCCAATAGCTGCATCTGGTCAATCCATATAAAAATCTATTTGCAGACAGTTTGCTGAAAGTGGCTTTGGATTCAGACCTTGATTTGGGACCTTCTTATTTTCGCAAGCATTAATTTCAGTGACATTTTGGTTGTTGTCTATATTTCTGATGAATGGGGAGCCAAAAGCTAGCATGTGCTGACTGTAGGAAATGAAAGGAGCTGAGGTCCTTGAGCGGGGAAAGAGCCATCACCAAGTGAAGGGAAGGCCACACACCGTGCTTTACTGTTGAATTTAGAGCAGCCTTTGAGCAGCTTGCTCTGAAAACGTCTGTATATATTCTCCCCAATCTTCAATTTTAATAGAGTTATTAAAAGTGAATCCCATTTATTTAGCTGGCATGTTTGTAAAAAACATCTGCCTTCGAACATGTCGCCATCAGAAAATCAGGGTGGGCTTATTCGCGTGTGGCACATTGCTCACCGAGAGTTGTGCAGACTCTGTTAGGTGTGACGGAAACCTTGGCAGGCACCACCAGAAAAACAGGGCTTACAAAGCAGTAAGATGATTTAAGAAGAGCCACAGTGGGTCCTAGGTGTATTTGTAAAATATCTTAGGACAATAGCCTCAGTAGTCACCCAGTGTAGGTTTAGGTAGCTCTGTAATTTGTAGCAACCACTGGGAGGCCACATTGTTTTCGTGCCATTTTGTGGTGTATATTCATGGCAGAAATACTGCATCTTTCCTGGGACCTGAAATGCCTGGGCTTAAAAACAGAAATACAGACTTTTGGTGAGGCATGAAGCTGTTGATGTTACGCATTGGTTATTTGTAAAAGATTTGTGATCAGAAGTGGTACCTGTTGTTTGTGCTGGGGCTTTTATGGGCTAAGTTTACCTTGGAGTTTCCCACCTGCCATAAGCTGTTCTCTTGTCTGCAATACCCTCTGCCCTTTAATTTCTCCGGCCTCTGACAGTTTTATCTGATGTGCCAGAGAGCAAAGGTTATCTGCAGTTTGGTTTGAGTGGAGGAGAATGGGGCGATTTTGGCTGAAACACAGGTTACTTGAACATTGACTTAAAGGCAGTGTTCTCTCTCTCCCAGCATTGCACGGGGCTTGGTCATTGCTGCAAGCAATGGGGCGCTCTCTGTTGTGCCCTTTATCTCAGCTGAATATGTCAAGGGTAGAGAAAACAATTTGATCTTCCAGGCTCGCTGCTACCTGCTCATGTCTAGAGGTCTGACCTTTAGGTAAAATCCATCCGATTTTCATGCAGGATGTGAATGCTGATGCCCCTTCCTACTGCAATTCATCATATTTCCACAGTGCTTTTTCTGTCTGGTCGTCTGATGTCTTCCCTGCATCATAATGCTTTCTACAACATTCCAGACAAGTATATTAATTTTTAGTTCTCTTTACAGGAGATAAACTAGTCCTTTCTGCTTGTCCTCTTTCAGGCAAACTGCAGGCTTCAAGCCCACTCATGGCACTGTTTATCTTCTCTTTAGACACGTAAAAGTTGTATTGAAAAGATTCTGTGCGTGCATTGTTTATTTTTCCTGATAATTTTAGATTCAATTTCCCGCTATCATAGCTTGCCTGGGGGTGTTTTGTTGGATGGCAAAAAAGATTAGCAAGCTTGCTTTTCTTCTTTTTCAAGTTATCTGATAATGCATACATTTGCAAAGGTAAGCGTGAAAATGTGACCTGATTGCAACCCCTCTATCAATATAGGCAGCGAGCTCTAAAGTTGCTTTCAGGTCTGGCATTTTAGTGAGCTGCAAACACCCTCTGGACAGCCAATGCCACTGGAGGATGCCGTTCTCCCAGCATGGATGGTCTAGTAGACAGGACAGGGTTCCTCGCGTACCTACCACAGGCTCTTCCCCTTACTATTTACACGTGCCGCTACCATTTTTCAAGTACCTGTGCACATCTGCAACTCAGTGCTGTCACACACCTCTTGTGTTCTGTTCTTGACTGTCCAAAAGTCCTTTTGAGGCCCCTCAGGGCCAAGCTCAGCTCTCCCCCTGGCCATGCTATCATCCCTGGGAAATGCCCATAGCCAAATTCATTCAACATTTGGTAGATCCTGCCATGTTAAAGTAGTAAATCCACTCATCTATATACTTGCAGGGATGTAATTTATTATTTTTTCCTGCTGAAGTCAGACTAAAATGGGCCCCCTTTTTAAAACCTATAATACCCACTGTGCTGACAAGCTGTGTCAAGAATGTCTCGAATTCATGAACATCAATTTTCTATTTCAGTCAGGCCGACAATGATAGTAATTTGGGTACTTTCATCCATTTGCAAGAGAGAACTCATACTGGGATACATTAGTGCTGCCACCTTTTTGGCTGCAAGGGGCACTTTTAATGTGCCTTTTTTCTGAACTTTGGGGGAGAAAAAAAAAAAACAGCCAAGTGAAATATTCTGTTATCCTGAAGGAGGACTACAACTTCTTAAAAGCTTTGTGTTCTTAATTTTCATAGAGTCATTGAGGTTGGAAGGGATCTCCAGAGATGTCTAGACTCCACAGCCCCTCTGGGCAGCCTGTTCCAGGGCTCTGTCACCACCCAGTGAATAATTTTTTTTCTTAATTTCCTGTGGAACTTTTGGTGCTCCAGTTTGTGGCCGTTTCCTCTATTCTTATCAGTGGCCACCTCCTGAAAAGGGGCTGGCATCATCCTCCTCACTCCCTCCCTTGAGGTATTTATACACTGATCAGGTCCCATCTCAGCCTTCTCCAGGCTGAACAGGCTCAGGTCTCTCAGCCTTTCCTCATAGGGCAGATGTTGCAGGGCCCTGATGGTCCTCTGATCATCCTCATTTTCAGCAGAAATTGTTTACAATGCAGAATACAGCAGTGCTTTCACGGTACTCCATGATACTGTAACAAAGACTGAAGAAACATTTCTGAAGATGCGTAAAATATCACAGTTAGTTATGGTTGTTCGCTGCATATCCATATCCATTTCACCAAAACATGAAGTCTCTTTTCAGTAGGAATAGAGATATTCTGATTGTTTTACAGTAAAGTATGAGTAAAAAATATTTTGTCACGAGAAAAAATGAAATATATTTGATTTAAGAAAAAAAGAAATTTTTTCAAAGTTTTATTTCAGGCATCAATTTCAAGTTGCCCATTATTATTTTATCTGTACATAATTTTCATTTGACTATCCATATGGTATAATATTTCACTGAAAGTGCTTTGGTTTAGAAAAAGGTGCTTTCTTGTTATTAGTTAGAGTCTCTATGATGGTTTGTAATATCAAAATAAATTCAAAGATTTGAAAACCTAAGAAGTAAAATTCTTGCAGTTCCTTCTATATGAGATATCTGGTTTCCCAATGCATAAAATTAACTACCTCAGATTCAAGTATGATAATCTAAATATAGATGGACAAGAATTTCATAATGAATTCCTAAATTATTCAATTTTTGAGCAAAATGAGCAAATTTGAGCATTTTTTAAAAAACTTTCTTGTTTTACTCAACAAACCTTTCAAAGTCCCTTCTCAAAGCAAAACTTGAGACACTTGCAGCAAAAAAATTAAAAGGCTGAAGGGCATTGCTTCCGATAGCATCCTGAGAGAAAATTCATCCCGTGCTTTTCGAAACTGCGGCTTTCCTGGCTGTCTGTGGCGTGGTGAGGGAAGGAAGGCTCACAGCACCCTTCAGGTGTCCTCATGAGCCTGTTTTCCAGGCTTCCCGCATGGCTGGGCTGAGCTCAGCGACCCTGTGACACCAGAGGGGAAGTGGATTTGTCACGTAGTGCCTGGATTGAGGAGATAAGGAGAGAAGGTGGATGGCACTGACTTGCTACTTACTGCTTACAATTATAGCAGATTTCTTATATTATTATTTCTATTGCAAACTGCTTGCAACTATTCTGTTTTAGTACCTGCTGCTGCTTCTCATCACCCTCAGCAAAGGGTTGTGTCGGGTGACAAATGCCTGTCATGAGCCAAAACGGACTTCAAAGCTCGCTCTACACCAACAACAAAGTTATAGGATGTCTTGTGGCCAAAATGAACAGAGATTTACTTTTCATCATTCTGTTCATGTGCCTATGTATGTTTATTCTTCAGGAAGAGTTTAATCAGTTATAAGCAAGAAAAATAAATCCACGCACATAAGCAAAATTGGGATAAACAGTGCTACCAACAAAAATTCTTCAATAGTTCCTGTCCACGAGAGACTGTGCAACAGAGGAGGTTGCCAGTAAATCAAAACTTTAACATCAGGCAAGTAACTCACAGGGAAGAGTTCTCCTCTGAGCACTTAGCAGAGGGAACCGTTTGGTTTGTTTGCGTACTGTAAAGATAAGTGTGAATAAAGAGCTTTGATTTTTCTCAGTGCCTCAGTCCCAACCAAGTCTGAGATTGGCAATTTGCAAAGGCAAACAGCAAATTGTGCTTATCACAGAATGTTCGGGGTGATGGTTTTAATACGTTTTTTTTATTAAATTAGTCCCTTTAAATACAAATGTGGACCCCATGAGATGTTTCTTTATACTTGTGGGATCTCTTTTCTTTCTTTCTTGGCTTATGGCATGCAAATTGACCAAGTCCAAAGTGAAGAATGAACCTTTTACTTCTCACTGTAGTGTGGTAACAAGGAATAAAGTTCCATACCTCTTTTGTGCTTTCTTTTGAAGAACATTATAGGCACTATAATTTATTTATGTCCATTCAGCCAGTGTTAATTAACTTGTCAGAATCTGCATTTGAAAAATGTAAACATGCTCTTGGATCCAAAGAGTGTATTAAAAACATAATAAACAGCAGCAGGAAGATAATTCCATCAAAAGCTTTTCTCCCTTGGTTTGTCAAGATATTGTCAACAGTTCTTGATGGAATTACTTCCTTACATCTTGTTCCAGCCCATATATTATTATTTTCCATAGAATGTTTTTAATGTAATTAAAAATGGATGCTGTTTATCTGCCTCGTGCACAAAAAGAACTTTATGTTCCAGGAATTAAATATCTTTTTTCGTTGAATATTATTTTGTTTGAATAACACTTCCCTAAATTCTATTTTGTAAGATTCCTTCTTTTGATGGTTGATATATTCAATTATGAATTTAGAGCTAGTTAATGGCTCTCTGCTTTCCCTATCATGTCAGATTAAACATTGTGAGCAAATATAAGTCAAAAACAAAAAGGTTTCTGGCTAAGACTTATTCAGGTCCCAAGTTGTGGATAGGTTTTACAAGTTATATATAATTATTATTAAAAGTTTATATCTCCCATCAATTCATTTTTTCCCTTATGGCTCTGAAAGCAAATTATTTCTTAAAGCATCTATTAAATGCTTGGAAGAAGAAATATGGAAATATATTGACCTTGCAAAAAATGCATTTTGCTCTAATTGTGTTCTTGAACTAGAAATACTTTCTGGAGTAGGATATAATTTTCCAATTGGATCTTCTTGAATTCTTTTTTCAAACACGAAATAAAAATCCTCACAAAGCAAAGATACTGCATGAAAGCAGACCCATAAATGCATTGCTGTTCTTCATAATTGTAAACAATTTCCTTTCAAATATGCAGAATAAATCCATTTTGAAATACACATGACATGATTTTCTGTCGATGACCCCAAAGTAATGCAGAATTAATGCTTCAGTGGTTGCCTTCTTTAGGAATGACAGGTAATATATCACACTTGCTGAGGAGAAGGCAGTGAAGTATGAGTCCAGCTCTGTTTTCACCTAGCTGTGAGGGTAGAATAGTGATAGTGAAATTTACAGGTCCACAAGTTTCTAGTTTGATTCTGGGCCTGGTCTTTTGCTCCTGCAGCCTGTGGATTGAAACTAAGTATTGGTTCTATGAACTCCGTGCCATCCTGAGTCGGCCTGCGATGGGATAGTATGGCTGTTCTATGAATAATGAGCAGCTGAGCCCACAGTAAAAGATTTAAAATGGATTAATTCCTTTGAAGGAGAGGACTTGCCAGCTGATATATTGGCATGCTACTGAGGAGTTGCTTTGAGTAAAACAGTCCAATTATTTTCTTATCTTTTCCTCTTAATGAACCAAGAGATCATTTCTGTTCATGAAAGTCAATTAAGGGAGTAGCTTTAAAGTCTTTATTTTAGAGTAAATCTTTCCCTGCTCTCCTGGAGAATGTCCTGGAATACAAGTGTGAGAATGAATGGGTCATGGTAGCAGCCAGGACTGTGTGTTAGTATTCGCCTTCCAGGGGCTCTGGAGAGAGCAGTGTCCCCCGCCAAGGAATGTGCTGATGTGAGCCTTGTGCTCCCTGGTTTCCAGACATTTGGGGTCTACCTTAGACTTGGATTGGTGGGAAAGGGGTTCTGTCTTCTTTTTCCATGAACTACTTGTACACATAGTATAGAGAAAAAGTGTCAGGTTCAAGCTTTCTCCTTTGGGGGCCTAGTTGAGGTAACTACCTCATCACTCATGTCTCTCCAGTCTTTTCTCTTGTACCCACAGGATATACCTACCTTTGCTGACTACATAAGGAATTAGATGCCAAACTCTGACTCCCTAAAGCACATTTATTTTAAATACCCTGGGCATGGCTACATCAATGACTCAGATCTGACACTTCAAGTAGTAGCTCACTTCAGATGGCCAGATTTGGGGGGTTTGCTTTTTTATGGTACTATTAGCTAGTTTAAATAACTGCCCCATATAAAAGAGGGTGTCCCAATCCTATCCACTGAAATAGCAATTCAGTGGCTGAACAGGAATGCAAGCTATACTCACCAAAGCAGCTGCTTGAGTTTGATTTCTCACCTACCTCTACTGTTCCTGTAAATGACTGCAGAGCCATCCAGTGGCTCTAAGCAAGGGACAGGGAGACGTGGATTATCTGAGGACGCAGTTGGACTTGTGGGCCAGTTGTGTGCAGGCTCAGGAAGGGAGTAACAGCTCACTGGTCATCTTTGTGGTCTACTCTTGCCATCGTTTGCAGATCCCCCTACACACAGATAGACTTGCTCCAAACTGAGGAGTTAAGTTTCCTTTTAGCCCTGAGTTAGACCTTTAGACCTTTCTGTCATGGACTCAGTTATCTGATTTATCCTCTAATATCATTCTCCCCAGCTGCAAAAATACACAAGGGTCCTGCTCTGTATGTATTCACTGTGATTGTGAAAGATTTAGAAATGTTTAAAGACCTTCTGCCATGTTTCAAAAGTTCAGAGTTGCTGCAAAAAGCAATAAAAAGTTGCTGCACTAAGTGTATTTGATGAGATTTCCTGAATCCCAAACCATACATTATGGCTCCTACACAAGTCCCTGTAGGATAGGTGAGTTCCAGTTGCATTACCAGGAATGTGACTAAGGATCACACTCCTGAGGAGGACATCCATGCATCTGAGGGCTACGGGGGAGGTCTAAAGACCTTCGTGTGCCATACAAAGCCTGTGGCTAATACGGTGTTATTTTGATGCTGTTTTTCATTTGGAGTTAAGAACCTCCCTGGGTAGAACAGTTATTCTGATTATCAAACGCTCTAAGAGGAAGGTTTTCTAGTTTAGTTTTTGTTTTCAAGAGCTATATACTCTAGAGCTACAATTCCTGCTTCTTCTCACAGAATCCAGTAATAATTAGTGAAACAATCCCAGGAACTTGAGAAACTGTGCCAAGGGCTGAGTGCACTGGAGCAACCACAGTTTTCTAGTAGACTTGACAGCACATTGATTGGAATCTTCCGGAGTCTGTGAGGTGCTTGTGAAAAGTTTTCTCATTCGCATGCTTAGGCCACTTGGGCTGGAGACACTCTCAAAAACATCATTGAAGTGAATTCCAGGCAGTGACCCAGCTTATCGGTATGGTGGACTTCACTGAGCTGGCACGTTTAAGGACTTGCAGGACAGTGACAAGATGAGAACAGGAAGGCTGGGAGGAACAGGCATTGTGGTAGGGTGCTCTACCGTGTCTTGCCTCCAATTAGAGGCTGCTTTGATTATCTGAAGCAAAGACTGTGGAAGGAGATTTTTAGGTATCTGTGGAGCTAACAGAAACTGTTCGTATCTCTTTTCCTTGCCATGTACCTTGAGTACTCATTACTCTTCCAATGCAGTGCATAGTTACCAGTTTGTATTTTCAACCACTGCTTAAAACATACAGAAAAAAAATCATTTTGGAAATTTACAGGTCTTCATTATGCAGGATATAGGCAGATATTGTCTGTCTTCTTTCATTGCCTCTTAGCCCCACAGCCCTGTTGCTTGCTGTCCTGCTGTGTTAAATAATATCTTATTCCTTATAAAATATTTCACATTTGGTTCAAATACTTGAGTGCGTGAACTTAAAAGTGGATTTTTTTTCCAAGCAAAGAAAACTTATGGAAAGCCAACGCAAAAGTGTCATGAGCACAGCTGAGTGCAATTTATCTTTCCATTTGAGGGGATACTTATGGGAATGTGTTTATAATCTTCGCTCGGCTCCACACACTGATGTTATGCACTGGGTATTTCGGCTTCAGACACCTTGCTATTTCTAGAATGACTAGGAGGTAGGAAGGTCAATGAGAGGATTATTCTGGAGAGATCTTTCCAGTGTCGCACACTAATGAACTGGGGCAAGGAGTGATACTGGAGACTAACCACTTGCGTGGACAGCCAGCTAGATGTGCATTGCTGGACTTCATATTTATATGATTGAGTGGTTGGAATCTTGCATGAAGCATTTGGAGCAATTTCTGGAGCATTGGGATTTGTACAGTATTCACAGCCACCTTCTGCAATTAGAGGCAATCGGCCAGTGATTGCCTGCTTCAGTAGAGAAGTAACTTCTGGCCTCAGAACAGGATTTGAATGAGTCAAGCTAGAAGAAAGCATTAATTTTAGCTAGAGCAAGTGATTTGATAGTCACACGAGTGTGTCAAGGAAAGCATAAAGCAGAAATGTTCTGAATGGAAAGCATATTGGTGATATTAGTGCAAACTCAAGGAGTGTGAGATATGTTTCTGAATAAAGATTATGACATGCTGTCCACAGAATAGCTACTGGTGTTGGACAGTTTAAAATGTTAGTGTTAGTTTCATTTTTAAGTGTGTGTATTTCTATATAGCACACTATATGGTCAAAGCACACATCTACATGTATAGCATCTTTGTAAGTCAGATAGTGAGTTCTGAAGTGTTCAGTTTGTTAAAAATTTTGGTGAAAGGGGTCACCTAATGTCTTGTAGGATGCATCTGGTACAGCAGGGGTCACAATATAGTCCGTCTTCTTACGGAAGTCTTTCAGCTGCTGTACCAAATGAGTAAAGGATGCTTCCTCTAATATAAAATCCAGATTCCTTCCCAGAGAAGACTTCTTATGAACATTAAATTAATGAAACAGTCCTAGAGAAAAACACAGTATGTGTTTGTGTTATCAAAATCTGTGTTCCATACCTTCACAATGAGCTGGGTACCTGCTGGGTTGCTGCTTGCTCTGCTTTCTGATTTGAACACAGAACTCAGGAGTTTTCCTCATCCTGAGCTGACCTGGTGCCTGTCTGGCACTTGGGCAGTTGGCTGCAAAAAGCCTAGAAGCCTAGAAAGTCTGTATCAGTCATATACAAATGGATTTGGGAGAGATGTGTGAATTATCCAAGTTTGAGTATGTGTTTTTTTTTCAGAAACAGCAAAATGCACATCTTCTTTAATATTAAGATTACAGCCTGTTAAATTTCAACGATCTTCTCCAGTTCCTCATGGGATCTTAGGATTTCTCAGAGAAAAGGCTGCTGGAACTTGTCAAAACAAGACATTTTTTCTCTTAGTCTCATTCTCTCAAAAAGCAAAACTATATTTGCTGAAATTTTCATTTAAAGAAATCAACAAGAAACAAGTCAGCAGCTTTTTTTTTTCAAATTTATTAGTAGCTGAAAGGTGGCTTTGTAATGGGGATTGGTATGAGGCATGCAAAAACAGATAGTGGTAACCCAGTATGTCATCATCTGTTAGGAGGCAAGAGAAATGGAAAAAAGTAAACAAAAGATAAAATGAAAATGAAAGATAAATCTTACTCAGTGTACTCAAAGCCTGCATAAAGTCCCTTTGGATCAGTTTGACAATGAATACTGGAACAAGAATAAAAACAACAGGAAGAATTTACAGCCAACTGACAAGAACTGGTTAGGCAATCCATCTCAAGGCAGTGCACATCTAATGTTACAAAGGTTCTTTGTCATGCATCTGATGATAGTAAACAAGAAAAACTCAAAATGGTTCATCAAGAATTTTCTCACATTATAAATAAGAATTCTTCCCTATCTAAAAATTAGACTAGTTTATCTGGTAGGAAGTATGTTGTCTAGACATAGGGAGACAGTACTGAAAACGTGGTAATAGTGTGTACCAGAAGAGAAGAGACTTTGTTGCATGAAAAAGTATGATTAACTGTTGTCAAAGCACTAAAAGAAGCACGAAACAGCGATCTTCACTGCTGAAAGGATGACTGATACAGTCTGTTTTGTACAAATATTACCTTTTTACTATATATTTTTTTCAAAATGATGTCATACACAGAAGAAAGCAGTTTGAAATGCTTCTGTTTTTACAGACAGGCTGCAAATAAGCAAAAACTTTGGAGTATAAAACCCTGCCAAATTTAGAAAACTTCCTGAGCACCTATCATCAGAGAAAAAAAATCCAGGCAAATATAGTGAAAAGTCAGCAGTGGAGGTGTCAAGTTAATCTTTTATGTATCTTACAAGATGACCCTGAGTGTTTCCAGAATCTAGTAATAAACCACTGGTGAGTGAGGTGTGATGTATGTGCAGTACAAAGAAGACAGAATAGAAGCATGATCCGAGTAGTCATTTTTGCCAGAAAACTTAGCTGTAGAAAACAAAGTCTGCATTTACATTTCGGGAATTGTAAACATCATTTCAGAATTCAGAAAATTTGGAACTCCTTCCAG
The DNA here is from genome assembly GCA_013389825.1 of Crypturellus undulatus. Taxonomy (NCBI): domain Eukaryota; kingdom Metazoa; phylum Chordata; class Aves; order Tinamiformes; family Tinamidae; genus Crypturellus; species Crypturellus undulatus. Next base: position 172,789 of record VWPW01020777.1, read on the forward strand.
AGATATGTGAGAATAAAATGAGGTAGCAAAATTAAAAGGAAATAAAATAAAGAATGAAACGTAAGAAACAGATTTTCGTGATGATCTTTGTCCACAAATTCTTAGAGTAGATCCAGGAAATGGGTAATCAAGTATGAAAGACTTCAAGTCTTTAAAGTCAAGTGTTGAAATATGGAATTCATATTCCATACATTAAATGTTCAGCATTGCTCGTGGAAATACTCAACATCTATTGGATCTGGTTTCTGATTTTTTCTTTCTTGAAATACATTTCCGTGAGGTTAAATCATCTCCTCCAAAACCTAACCACGTTTAGAAATATTTGTGTTTTTATCAGTCTTAACACTATTGTCCATAGTACATTCCTGTGTAGTGCATTATTTTTGAATAATTGCTTTTAGCATCTATAAAATGCCCTATCACATTAGGCAGGCAAAAATGCAGACAATATAAATGACTAGTGCTTCAGAGATGGTTCGTAGATGAATTTGGGCAATCTATAGGATACAGTAATTGCTCAGATGTGAAATTGTATTCTGGAATCCCTCATTTGTATGTTACCTCCTAATGTTTCAAAAGATGCATTTATTTGTAGTCATGTACTAAACAGTAGAAAGCACAGGACTGTAATAAGCTGTTGCCCTCCGAAACATGTTTATCTTGTCACTGAGGTCACTTGCTAATGTGATTTTCTACCTTTAGCAAAACCAAAGTGATGTCTGCTGCAGTTGCTATGATACAAGACCAGAGCACTGAACTTTCTGGTGCATCGTGGCACGCGCTTTGTAGCTTGCAGTTCACAGTCGCTGCTATTCTGACTTTCTAAAGCCTTCCTTAAGCAAGTGGACAAGACAGTTTAACCTCCAAAAATACTACATGTAAAATAATAATTCACAAGCATTTTGCTTGTTTGCAGAGAATGACTAATAGTAGTAGTAGTACTCAGCTTTAATGAGGTAGTTGTGCTTAATTTCAGTTTTTTTGTTCTTGAAATTGTAGAATAATACCTAAAAGGCAGCTCTCGACATAGTCTACAACAAAACAAGGATATTCAAAACTATCATCTGTTGCATTTTCAACTTTACTTGTGTCCAAATCCATGCCACCTGGCTTTGTTTTTCTGTAAGTTATATGGTTAGAATAGGCTTAATCAACCCTGTCCTCTCTCAGAAAGGGGAATATTATAGAAGTGACACCTCCAGCGAGCAGTTTGTGCTGTAAATCTGATATGTACTTTAGGACAGGCACCCAGAGGAGTCTGCCTCATTCAGTTCGTTATAGAGAGCTCCCAGTCAGATAACTTAGGTGAGACACCTACCTTTTATATAACTTTTATATAGCTAAAGCTATAGGGCTGCATCCCATCCATAAAGTGGATATTTTTAAAACTCTCTGACCTAATAAGAATCCAGACCAAGATTAACAGATAGAGGTGCAACAAAACTGAGAGTATACTTCTATAGTGTTGCGTGTAAGCTGTTAGTGTGGCTTTCTTCCAAATGTAAATCACCTAAGGGTCATGATATAACTCTAGGGAGAAGCATTTGTGTACAGAAACACCCCTCTTTCTTCTGTGAAAGAAATACTGGTTTCCTGGTTGACAGTTATTAGGCTACAGAAGAGAGATTCCTTTTATTTTTCTTTAGCCTGGAAATGCATTAGGTATTCTCCAAGCTATTAAAAATGCTTTGGTTCACAATACCAGGTAGCTCTAATGGATTTCCCTGCCAGTATACTGAATATGATAACAATGAAGCGTGAAACAACCTGTTTTAACGACTTACACTTCTAATAGCTCGTACTATGGCTTGCTTAGATCGAATGTTAAATTTTTAAGATGTGTCTAGGTCTTTCATTAATTGAACAAGCACCCACTTGACAATGAGTGAAGTATTAATTATAAGGTCATGTTCACTGTACATTGTACATTAGCAAATACTAGGGAAAGTTTTCTAGTAAACCTCTTGAAGAAGAAGTAGTAACATCTGTTGGTTTTGAGACACTTTCTGCCTATTGACATGCAGTTTATAAAGTAGATGTGCTCCTTTCTCTACAGCTGGGATGACAGCAGCTCAGTAAGCAGTGGCCTCAGCGACACTCTTGATAACCTCAGCACGGATGATTTGAACACCACATCATCTGTCAGCTCTTACTCCAATATAACGGCCTCTTCAAGAAAGAACACTCATGCCCAGGTAAGTAGCTTTTCATTGCCATCTCTTGCAATTCCTGCACAAGTATGCAGGATTACAAAACAAAACAAAAGCTAGCATTTTGCTAGCTGCTCTTTTACAGTCATGTTCAAGAAACATTGTGTTTCAGTAAACAAAATGAAGGGCCCTAGGGCATTTCTGCGCCTGGAGGCTTGGCTGCCAGGTCTGAGGGCATGTTTAGTGGTAGCACAGCCACTGGTGGCTGCAGTCCCACTGCTGGCTTGGAGTGAGTATCTCTTTCAGCAAGTGGCACAATTTCAAGTAAGTTTTCATCTGCCATGAGTTGAAACGTGTTGGGGAAGAAATTATACGCAGCATTAATTCTATCCTATTCTGTCCTTCGGGAGAAAGGAGCCTGAAGAGGTGAGCCCACAGGTGGCAGAGCATCTGTTCTCCCATTTAGATCAAGGAGAGAAAGTGGCCATTAGGAATGCCATCAATTAGGAGTCATGGATAATTTGCTCCCCTATTCTCTTTGAGGGCATGTGCAATGAAAGAAAGAAGAGCTCTATTTATCTCTTCCTCTGAGTTTTCCATATTTCAGCAGAAAATCAGAATTCCAGGCTATGAACTCCAGTTGATGTTTTTTGTCCTCATACACAATCATATCTCCCTACCAGCTTGCTACCACTTACTTTAGTGCCTGTCCCTGGCTCTTAAACTATCTGTTAGGCAGGGAGATAGACCAACAGAGGTCCAACCCTATTTTCCATAATCCCACAAATGAAGCCTTAGTAGCTCTACCACCACTTCAATATTAACAGTTTGGTTTAGTTCCCTGTTGCAATTGGTCCAAAAGAAACGTGCCTATCATCCCTTGTCTGTGTCATTTTGATCTATACTTAATCTTTTCCTTTCTCCCAAATTAAAAACACTAACCCTCATGCTCCAAGGTCTGCACAGCATCATGCAAACTGACAATGAATAATGTCAAAGTAGGGTTCATAGCAGGGTAGAACCACAAGCAGGAAATAACAAGCTCTTGCATCAGGCATCCCAGCATTTCTTCCCTGTTCCCCTCATATTTGCAAGAGATGAAAAAGACTGTGCAGAATATTAACAGACTTAGGTTCCTAAAACAAAATAGAGAAAAGAGTCCCAACTGAGATGCATTCGCTGCCATGTTTACTGTTTATGATCAAGGAATTTCAAGTCTGAACACTCAGCTCAGAGGGAAGAGTTGAAGTCTCCTGTGATTTGATGTTAAATATTGAGGACTGAAAACTGACACCCTGAATTCCCTTCAGACTCCTGCAAGCAGCCAGTGCAGTTCAGAGATCTATTGTGTAGATCTCAGTTACTGCAAACTGTGTCAGTGTGAGAAAAATATGTTTGTCATTTGCCTCAGGAGACAGGGAAGTCAAGTCATGGGAGTGAAGGTTACTTTAATCTGCAGTAGGAGCTCCAGGGTGAATTTTAGACCTGTGCCCTACTCCTGAAAAGATACGTGGATGCCAATGTGCCAAGCTTTTACCATGTCCTTTCCCGCTCTGTCAGCCTCTCTTATGGTTACTGAGTGGAGTCCAACCTCTTTCCATTCATGTCAGCAGTGACAGCCAGCGGGTCCTGCCCAGCTTGTTCCACTGCATCATCGTTAACCTAACTGAGAAAGCTCAGTCTGACTGTTCAGCTCTTTCTGGATTTTCCTGTTCAGTAGTCTCTTGTCCTATATAATAGGACAATTACTATTTGCAGTTTATTCTGTGATGAACCAAGGTGCAGAGTGTTCAGATATTGGGTTTATCTTTGCCAGGGTTGTTTTATGTTGTGAAAGCCATGAGGAGAATTTCTCACACCAATGTAAGTTAATCAGCAGCATATCCCAGGCTAGCCTGCAATCCCAGCTAGTAAGTGTGATGAGCACAATATGTAAGCAGTTTGCCAGCTGTTCTCCAGGTGGGGAACATACTCTTGCACTACAGACATCTCTGCAGTCTCTTTAAGTGACTGGAGCAGTGTAGGCAGGCGCTATCCTGAGACAGAATTGGATATCTTGCTGCTGTTGTTTTCTTATTAAAAAAGAATTGACATCACTTCACAGCTCCCCTCATGGCGAAGAGAGACTTTGGGAAAGTCTTGTATTTGTCATTTGTTGGAAATGATGCATTTTGCTTTCAAAATGTATAGCTATGTGTTTATAAGCATTCATTTATGGGAAGAGTTCTGGGAACATAACACATGTTGTAGTAATAACACCAGTGGAAACTCTCCTCTGAAGGGTCTTGCAGTATTTGTTTAGATGTTTGCTTGGGCTTTTTCCCGCTGAACCTTTACACAAAATCTGCACAACTTGCTCCAAAGCACATATTGTATTCTGAAAGTGCAGGGAGCTTTTGCATTTTGTGCACCTCAGATAACAAGTGTGTAAAAAGGAACGCTGCTTAGATTGACTCTATAGGGGTAGGGCTGTGGCAATTGCAAATGTGATGAACAGTGATAGCTGGCAGCATCACCCGTAACTGTTGTTAAAGAAGGGTGGATGGAAGTTAAATAAAGGAAAAGGCAAAGGAAGAGAGGGGAACGGGACTGAAGAGGAGCAGTAGCACTGATAACTTCTCTTAAGATATTATCCTTTCTCACTGGCAGTAAATGTTACTGGGGTGGTATTCCTAATTTAATAAATGGAAAGTTTGGGTGGATAAAAGCAGAAATGAGACCATGAGGATCTTATTAGCATATTTAGGAACTCTGCTGTTCGAGATTTTGAGTTGAACCTTCCAGAGCAGTGATTCATTTGTAAAATGCATAGGGAGTTGCATGATAGTAAGGTACTGCTGCTGATGATTAAAGTAAATTATGTTTCACTTCTTTATGTTTTATGAATGAAGGAAAGAGTTTAAATCTCTTGGGAAAAAAAAAAGAGAAAAAAATAAAACAGAAAAAATATCTTTCCGAGATGGGAATAGTTTTAAATTTTTGGCACGAAAACACTGTTGTTTTGTAGGAGAAGTTTTCATAGTCCTTGGTACAAATAAAGCAATATCCTTGATTCTCCTACCCTCTTGGGAGTTAAGAAATCAACAAATACTGAAGATGATGAGACTGACCATTTGTCATGATGCAAATGTCTTGCAGCTGAAGACCGACTCGGAGAAGCGCTCAGTGACAGACAGCGAAACTTGGGGCAGCACCGAAGAACTGAAGAAGCCAGAGGAGGATTTTGACAGCAGCATAGACAGCAGTGGCAAATGGAAAGGCCTCCCTTCGGGGCTATCTGAAGAGTCGGAGAAGGCGGGGCAGAAAGCGTCCCTGGCTGTTTCCCAGACGGGATCCTGGAGGAGAGGCATGACTGCACAAGTAGGAACTGCTCAATCCAGGCACAAGGCTGGAACAAGTGCTCTCAAGACCCCGGGTAGGAAACTCCTGTAGCTCGGATTACCGCATTAAAAATAAAGGCTTTGTATTTGCACTTCTTTTATAAGGAGCAAGAAATCTTTACTGGGCTAAATACAATTAATGGGTGCTGTAAGTATGTGATAGACATGGGGAATATAGTAGCAGAATTGTAAGCACTCTGACAGTTATTATCATAAATGATTCTGAGCCAAGACTATCATAATATCCTAATTTGCTCATTTTGGTAACTGTTAATTTGCTACACTGCATACTAATAGTTTATTAATCATGCGGGAATGTATCCATAACATAAACTGTGATGGTATTTTGATTTATTATGATTTGAGTAAGTCAGTTTGTGTTAGGGAATTCTTAGAGCAATTTGTAGGCTAATCTCTTCCTTAAACTCTCAAATCAGAGGATCTAGAATGAATATTTTTGAACAGAAGTTGAATTATCACATTCTAGATACTACAGGTACTTAAGAAATCAAAATTTTTTACAGTCTTTCATGAGTGTTGGATGATTTCATATCTTCTTCTCAAAAAGGCTCCTTTGTCAGAATGGGAAAGGAGATTTTTCAGAATAAGAAGAAGGAATAGATGTTTTTACAATTCAGTTTTGAAACAAAAATCCAAAATTGGTGGAAAATGTCTCCTTATTAAGATATTCTAGTCCATCTTTTGACTAGGGAAAAGATTGCTCCTTTGCAGGACGTTTCCTAGCACTTTGTCCTGGCAGAATATTTTCACAAGCGTGTACAAGTCCTGCAGCTTGAACGGTAGCTAACCTCTCAAACATCTCTCTCTCAAAAAAAAAGCAACTTTACAAACTACTTTCCCATCCATTTGGACAACTGAATCTCACAGATCTGTAAGAACTTCCCCTGAGGATCCTTGCGATCGTCTGTGGCCATTTAAGAAAAATGCATTAAAGGAAATGCAATCAGTGAAAACCAAAGTAATTTAATAAGTGCTATTAATTTCTACATGCACAATTAATGTGATATTTCTGAAAATGTTAATTATATGTTATTTTATTTTCAAATATTATTCCTTACATATGGAAATGGAATTAAAATAAAAGCCTGAATGAGGGAGGCCTTCAAACATTTTCTACTTTTATGCTCTTCTGTTAAATATGAAACTGGAAATTCTCAGAAGAATTTCAGGATTTTAATACTTAATAGTTGCTTGTAATGTATTGTACCTACTACTGACTTCTCACAGTCTAATTTAGCTGTCTGAAGATTCCTGAATTAGACTACTTTCTTAGGGCAATTGCTTTGTTTCTACAGTTTTTCATTTTAGGATCATAACTGTATAGTGGTATAGTTAGATACTGAGACATTACAGCCGCAAGTCCAAATGACCTTTTAAAATGCACTTTCATTTAGGAAAAACAGATGATGCGAAAGCTTCAGAGAAAGTGAAAACTCCCCTGAAAGGAGCCTCCATTCAGCGCTCTCCATCGGATGCAGGAAAGAGTAGTGGTGATGAAGGCAAAAAGCCTCCCTCTGGTATTGGGCGTTCAACTGCTACTGGCTCCTTTGGATTCAAGAAGTCTGGGATGGGATCTTCCACCATAATCACCACAAGTGGAGCGACGATCACAAGTGGGTCGGCAACTCTTGGAAAAATGCCCAAATCTTCAGCCATCGGTGGAAAGTCTAACGCAGGGCGGAAGACGAGCTTGGATGGTTCCCAGAACCAGGACGACGGCGTCTTGCACGTGAGCTCGAAGACCACTCTGCAGTACCGCAGCTTGCCTCGCCCCTCCAAGTCCAGCGGCAGTGGGATTCCCGGCAGGGGCGGCCACCGCTCCAGCACCAGCAGCATCGACTCCAACGTGAGCAGCAAGTCTGCAGGGGCAGCGGCCTCCAAGCTGCGCGAGCCCAGCAAGATCGGCTCCGGGCGATCCAGTCCCGTCACCATCAACCAGACGGACAAGGAAAAGGAGAAGGTGGCGGTGTCCGATTCCGAGAGCGTCTCGTTGTCAAGCTCCCCCAAATCCAGCCCAACTTCTGCGAGCGCCTCTGGCACGCCAGGCCTCAGGCAGCCAGGATCCAAATACCCTGACATTGCCTCCCCGACGTTTCGCAGGTAAGCGCTTTGCTACGAGTTCCTGAAGTCGCAGTATATAGAAAGCAGGGATTTTCAGTCTATTGAAATTGTATACACTGGGCAAAATGCCTTGTCTGGGCAGATTTTGCCGCAAACAGAGAATGAAGTATGAAAAAGAAAAAAGTTATGTTTCTTCATATAGGAAAATTATTTCTGTGAGGCTTGAAGACATTGCCAGACTTGAAATGACTGTTCCTTGAGCATTGACCATTTAAAGCAGAATAGGTACTGAATATTGAGGCAAATGTCACGTTCTCTGTCAATAAATCCCCAAATGCGAGCAGGGCATCTAATTCAGGCATGTTCTGTTGCTGGAGCAGGCAGTGCTGTCGCCAGTTCAGAGCTGGGGAGCATTTAGCTCCATGGGGTAACAAGCATTTGTGTTTGCACTGTCAGTGACCTCCAGCCACCCGAGCTTCATCATCACAGTAGTTTTGTCACATCATTCACTGGAAACATTCGTGAAATTAAATTTCAATTGGAAATGCCCTGCTGTAATGTTTCTGGAAATTCAAATTGCCATGATGCACGTTTAGATGAAGCCCTTCCTTCGTTGGAGGAAAGGCCAATAGTGCCCTCTTGCGTCCAGCTCCCCAAACAGCCTCTGCACTTACTGGCTGCTTAAGGGAGCTGCTGTTGAATTTTACACAGCTTGATAATAAGTAAAATGGATTCTTACATTGTTAACCATACTTACTTTACACCACGATAACTTTTTCATTTATTTTCATATTCTTTTATGAGCTACACTTGAAGTGCAGCTTAAAGTATTTCCAGTAGGAGATTAAGTCATTACATGACTTTCTATTTCAACAGTTTTAGAGGATTTAGGTTTTTCTTATCATTACTGTAGAAATCATTTTCTTTATAATTACTGGAAGCAAGTATATGAATTGCACATCTGTTTTGACTGCCCTTGGAAACAAACTGAGCACATTTAGCTCTAGTGCAGTTTATTCTGTCTGACTAGCTGCTGCATGACTGATGACCACATGACCATCTGTGCAAAAGAGCAATGAGAGGAAAATTTTACACAAATACCCAGACATTTGATGAAGTATGAAGGATGCCCTTTTCAAATGGTTGTTGCCATCATTTCAGCTCATTTGGAAAGCGAGGGGTTTAAACACTAATGGCTTAGTGATAGGAATGCTATGGGTGAAAGTGTGATCTGTTTATGCAATATTAAGACAAAAATATGCTTATTTTAACTGTCTCCGGGAAGGCCTGTGTGTGAAAAGAGCATATCTGAACAAGAGTGAAAGAGAGCTGTTGCTAATGAAACCAGCCTGGATTGTTGTGATATGATTAAGTGAATTTAATTTTGAGATGCAATTGATGAACTAGGTAGGCATTATTTTCATAGCAGTAATTAAATGTGTAGTTTGGCTCTTAGGATGTTACGCCATGAATGTTTAATGCGGCTATCAGTTTCTCTAAAGCTATTTGTTTTACATTTAGGTTGTTTGGTGCCAAGGCAAGTGGTAAAGCTGCCTCTGCACCCAGTACTGAAGGTGTGAAACCCACATCGGCAATGCCCAGCCCTAGTACCACATTGGCACGGCAAGGCAGCCTGGAGTCTCCATCCTCGGGTACAGGCAGCATGGGCAGTGCAGGTGGGCAAAGTGGTAGCAGCAGCCCCCTCTTCAGTAAACCTTCGGACTTAAATGCAGATGTTGTAAGCTTAAGTCACTCCTTGGCTTCCAGTCCCGCCTCTGTGCACTCTTTCACATCAGGTGCTCTTGTGTGGGCTGCCAACCTGAGCAGCTCTTCAGCTGGCAGTAAGGACACACCAAGTTACCAGTCCATGACTAGCCTCCACACCAGTTCCGAGTCCATTGACCTTCCTCTGAGCCATCACGGCTCGCTCTCTGGACTGACAACGAGCACTCAGGAGGTTCAGAGCCTGCTCATGAGGACTGGAAGCGTCCGATCTACTCTTTCGGAAAGGTGAGCTCGCCTATAGATATAGTCACCACAGGAAAAAAAAAAAAAAAAGACAAAATGTTCACCTGTTTCCCTTAATGGACACTGTTTAATCAGCAGCTTAGTCCTGTAACTAAAAGGAAGGATGAAAACAGAGCTGAAAGTAAACTCAGGCAACTGAATCAACCACCTTTTAAGGTTTTACCAGCATGTCTTTCTATCTTGAGGTGATGGTGGTTTTTTTTCTTCCCTTTTTCCGGAGAAAAAACACAGGAAAAGGCAAATTGCCTAAGTAAGGGCACATCTTAACGGCCGCATGATGACTCCTGCTGCTAGCTCTACCTGCTGCCCCGGCAGCTCCAGCTGTTTCCTTGCCTTCTTAGTAATGAATTTGCTCGGGAAGTGGGACCACACCGCTTTTTTTCCCACTTCCCAAAACAGGAACAGCTAGTGGGCCCCTGCCATCAACTGACCCTATAGTCTCATCCTAAAATACCCAGCCCTGTCCAGTTTTTTTTCTTATATGGCAGCCATTCCGCAACTCCTTACTAAAATGCAGTTTCACTTCAAGGGAGACATTTACAGGATGAGAACCCCACAAAAAGCACAGTCCTGGCAAGTGTCCAGAACAGAGGGACCAAAGCAAGCAATATTTTCCCCCTATTTGTGCTGTTAAAGTACTTGTTTACTCACAGATATTTTACTACTTAAATTACGTTTTGAAGTGGTACAGCCACCGTGAGGGAAGGCATGTTGCACCAAGATTTTTATTTTTGTGTGTGTGTCTGAGTGAGAAATACTTATTTGACCTTTGTAAGAGAGAGTAAACTTCGCTAGGCAATCACTTTCACTTCCTGTGGAAATCTTCAAGATTCACGAAGGAATTCTTATCTCACAAAGGGAGCAAAAATTGAGTTTTGACCTTTTTCATTAGCCATTGATCCTACTCCTCCAAAATGATACTGAATCAACCAGGAACATTTTAGATCTAAACAATTTTTAGAAAAAAATACAAATATTTAAAGGGGAAAAGGAGTTCTTTTTTCTATACATAGGAAATTTGCAGTGTTAACAACTTTTTTCCCTTCATATAGAAAAAGAGATTATTCCCTATCAATCTTTCCATTGAGTGATTTCACTTTCAGTGAATCAGCATTTAGAAGAAACAAAATCTAAACAATTCTTGGTCAAATCAAGATGGAAACTCTCCACATATTTTGTTTTGTTTGTTATGCTGTATTCACGGGTATTGCTATAGTTAAAAATCACACGTCTAACTAACATACTTACAACACTATAAAATGTATGTCTGTACAAGTCTAATGTATGATAACAACACTAGCTAAAAGCGCACTGATACATGAGTATTTTTTTAATTTGCACTGTCTCTTTATTATCTCTCTAATAATTTGCAATCTGTGCCATCAACTGAATAGAATAATATTTCTTTGAATGCTAATTATTAATATTTTTGTAGGAACCGCCACTGATTTTTAGTGTTACATATAGGAATGGTGAGGTCAAAAAGATCATGTGGAAGGGTGTTGAATTTGTGCCAAAGATCATATTTATGCAGAGGATGTTAAACATCACATTCGAAATGTTAATAGCTTGGCATAAGCTCCTGAGCAACCCCCACTACTAATACTTCATGTATTTGTTCAGCGACTTAATTTCAGTGGTTCCAAATACTTTGCCTTTGGCAACATTTTAAACTTTCAGATTTGTCCATATGGGGATATTATGATTGAGTCCAGAGAGAGCCATTTATCATGTTGATCTGGCCTCAAAACAAATACATGTATCTAGAGAAAATGGTGTCATTTCTTGAATTATAGCCCCAACAGGGTTTTTGCAGTTTGATTTTTCCAAAAGCTCTGCTACAAGTGCTGTATTATTTCTAAACCATTTTATACAGCAAAACCTCCAAGTACTAACGCATTTTTTTCACAATAAAAGTATTGTTTTGCTATGTTAAGAGACAGATATGCTTGCCAAAAGGTTTTGTCCTTTTTTTCTTTGTAAACCATAGTGGAGGGATTCAGATTATATTTTATATGCCTCTGGCAAAACTAGATGTAGTCTAGCGAGACATAAGAAATTATCTGCAAAGAGACTCACTCTTTCTCTTCATGTACCCTAGGGCTTGCCCAAAACTGAATGATCTGTATAGTGATATATACTAATGTAATGGAGGGACAACATCAGACAGACCAAAGCACAAAATGGGATAAAACTAGCAAGGTACCTAAATTGTGTGCGGGTGAGGATACTAGGAGAAAGTCTAGTGAATGTGAGAAGAGAGAGCTAATAGCCAATGAGACTAAGAAGCACCTTTCTTGCTTCATTTGACCATTAGTTGCAATTTGATAGCTGAACACATACTATCAGTGAGCCTGCTGGAAGGGAAAGGACAAGAGAAAGGTTGCTTTGATAGGTCTCTAATTGACTGATCCAATCCTTGCTCCAAGCAGCTGTCTGAAATAGCCCTGTGGTCATTAGGACGTGTGACTACATGGGTCGGCATGGAGGGCAAGGGAACTGTGGGCAAGTCCTCAGTCCTGGGAAAAGGCAGAGGTCATTTAGCAAAGCCAGTGATAAATAGCAGGAGGTTGTCCATCGCGTGCTCTCAGGTGAGACTGACTTCATGAATTTGCAGGAAAGCAGCCTTTCTGAGTAGCAAATGGAGGGGAAGGAGTGTGTAAGGGGCAGGGAGACAGTCACGTGCCTGGGCTTCAGGCTACCCACCAAGGAATAGCTTGGTAGAAACACAGGGCTACGCATCAGCTGCAGTGCTGACATAACATCAAAGTTTATTCGAGATAGATTTTGTGTGATTCATAAACAGAATAGTGAACACTGAAAATACTTCCTTTATCGGTGAAATTTGCATTGCCCTCATTGCTTTAGCTATTTTTGCAATAGCCGTATTTAGACAAGTCTACTTCTATGGGTCCAGTAGTGTGGCTCCCTATGTGGGAGAAAAATTGTATTTTAGCTTACATCTCTTTAAAGGGACTTAAAACAGAAGGTTACTCATACCATAAAAAAAATTGTTTCCTAGGGTTAACTGGTAAAATGTCACTGGTTTGGCTGATGAAACATTCCATATAGACACATCATCTGTAGTTCTTCTGACCCCTTAATTCCTGCTGGGCATGCAGATTTGTGTCCTTCTGTTGGTCTGAGTGACAGCAAGGGATGCATAAAACGCAGTTATATAGGAATTAACAGTGGTCTCATCAGTAATAAATGGCTGTATCTTAAGAGGATTAGCAGAATGGAAGTAGTTTCTAATTACATGACTGGTTAACTCTGGTTTAGTTTGAAAGAATGTTGTTTAATTTTGAGGACCATGAAAGTTCATTGAAATCCAGTTAAACTCTTTAAGACTTTCAATTATTTAAAATTATCCACAGAGATGATGGCTTGACTCTAGTTTTAAGGTGTGAAACAGTGCATCATGTATCAGACTTTCTGGTATGCTCACCCATTTGTAGAAATTCATTTACAAGTCCCATGTCATGCTGGTCAGCTTGTCCTACACCACCCTAAATGTTTCTTATTTTGGAATAATTTGTTTTCTTCCCTAGTAGTTGTGCAACAGTTAGAAATTGCCCCAAGGTAGTTCATGACGGCCATTCTGCCCCAAGTTGACCTCAACGGCCAGGGTAGGGAGGAAACAGAAGCTTCCTGCAGTTCCCCCCAGAGAACTTGCAGATGGATTCAGCAGTGCAAAACAAAAAATGGGAACAGAGAGACAGTGGGCTTGATAACTTCGGTCTATGTCTGCATATGTCTTCCTCCTCCAAGACTGCTTTTGACAGCAAAGGAAAACCTTGTCAGCAATAGTATGGTATTCTGAGCCTCGCTTTGTCTTGATATGTGCCTCCTGTTTATTTGGAGCCAAGGAGACAGATTTCCACAGAAGTACTGCTTCTGTCAGGAAAAAATGAAGAACATTTTAAATTGGGATTTTTTTTTTGAGATTACCTCCACAAGTTTTATGAGCACTGAGGATAGGCTGGCAGTGTCCTCCTGGGTCAGTGCTCACTACTGTTCAGTTCTGTTTATGGAAGTCCTGTTTCTGTAGAAGTAGCAAACTCAGCTTTTTGATGCGGAAATGCTTTCAGGTACAACTACCTAGACCCATGGGTAATGATCTGTCATTTCATGTGACTACCTGAAATCTGAGAGCACCTTCATGAGATTTTTTTTTAATGCAACATGCATGTTTGCTGAGCTCACTGTTATGCAACTGCAGTAATTTCATGCTCATACTGAGTAATATTCACCCCCATTTCATATGGGCAGCTGAATTCAGGAGTTCTTTAGCAGGCTCTTGTGGTGATAGTGAGCTTATTTATCTGGCTTCATTATAACTTTTTGGTCGCTGATTGATTTAAGGGAGTGCTAGATGATTCCTTCATTTCTAGATAATGTGACATACATTATTTTGAATACATAAAGCTGCAAGCTAAAGTAATATTAGAAAATGTATAATTCATTAGGGGTTTTGAAGTATTTGCAGTTGAAAATGTCTCTGTTACGATCATGTTTATTTGCTTTGAAATTTATTGGTGCATAAAGCTACGTAAAGGACCATCAAGGCCCCATTCTTTTCTCTAAGGGACTAACTAGTACACGAATCTTACACTCAAATTCATGTTTTCTTTTTTACCAGACGTTCTTTTCTGTTCATTGTGTAGGCAGAAAAATGCTGGAAATTAAGGAGTAAGTCCTGTGTCAGGCAGTGGGCTATGCTCACGCAGACCACTACAGCTGAGCCAGTACTGAAATCCTCCTAAATTCCTTCTCCCACTTGCCCTGTCCACAGTCTGAACAGGGCCCAATGAAACTAGGAAAAAGTCCATAAAACTTCCTGCTGCTAAGAGTGGTTTTATTCCATTGGACTGAGAGCCCTAATAGAGTTAAGGCATTACCTCCAACGTGTTTTCAGTACCTTCCTTGATCAAGGTTATGCAGGATTGGGGCTCCCAGCACAGTAGAAAGTCAGTGTTAATCATAACAGAGAGTTTCCTTGGGCAGGAGGTATAGTCCTAAATACCTGCAGGTCTCAGAAATGTGATTATGATATGTAATACAGAAACCTCCTAAAACAATTTCACAATTTAATCTTACCACCGTAAGTCTAAATTATGTTCTTAAGCGAAAGGGGTTGGACTAAAATGATCTCAAGTGATCCCTTTCAACCTCCATCCTTCTGTGAAAAATGACACTATCTATCTGTTAACGCAAATGTTCAAATGTAACCCACACTAGCCAGGGTCTATTTTAATAATCCTTTGTGTGGAAGCGCCCAAATGGCAGTTGGTGCAAAGCAAAGCCAGTGGATGTGCCTCTCGGCCTTGAGATAATAGCTGCCTAGCGTTGAAGGGACTAGAATTAGGAAAACTCCTAACTTCGACGTCTGGTGATTGACCACTGAGCCACTGTTTGAGTGTGAAAGTAAAATAATGATGCTGTGGGGCTGGTTTTCATTGCCCACACCATCCCCTGGCTCTGCGAGCCCCGTGGCAACAGAAAGGCAGAGCTCCCTGTGCTTAGCACATGTTTCTACAAGTGGGGCTGTCATTTGGTTTCTAACAGAGCCCTGCTGTCTCCTCGCAGGTGCCGCAACTTTCATTTCTTTGGGAAATCTCCTGGAAGATCTTAAGAAGCTGTGAAAAATAAGGTTTCATGCTGTGACCATATGATGCTCACACAGATTGCAGGGTAAAGCTTTAGAAAGGTTAGAAATGATAGGGAAGAACTTCTTTGTGACTTGGGCAGTATCCAAGTTACTACTGACCCAGCCCAGAGAGTGTCTGGATTAAAAATGAATATGCAACAGTCCGTGTCCTCTTGTCCTCTGGAGTGAGTCAGGGATTTTTCATGAAAGATATATTAGAAAGCATCAAATGACCTTCTGTTATACAACTAAATCTAGACCTTTAAATTTTGTAATTCTGAACAGTCCTGTTTGCCATATGTCCTTAGGGTTCTTTTTGTTTTAACAGCATGCAGCTTGACAGAAATACACTACCCAAAAAGGGATTAAGGTATATATTTTATTGAGCATGACTGCTGCTTCTCTGTGTTTTTGAAACCTTTTCTATACTGTCTTTCCTTTACTTTCTTCTGCTGATCCCGTTTACAACTGAGCTCTTGGTATTTAGTTTCAATCCAAAAAAATTGTAGACTTCAACAATGGTCTTTTTCTTTCCAAGTCTGCCCAGGGAATAAATTTACTTTCAAGATATATCTTGGAAAGTGAATATGGTTAAGAATAGTTTCCTTATGTGAAGAATCTTAAGAGGCATTCAATCCTGGAGATCTAAAAAAGACAGGCAAAATACCTTGGCAATATAGTGGCCTTGAAAACATGGAGAAAAACAAGGTTTAGAGATAGATCTGAACTTGAAATCTAAATACCCATGCAAATACCCATGGAATTTGAACTGAAGATGTAGCTAAAGGGTGGAGCAAGATATATGTTTTAGTATCTAGGGTTTATAAGTATAAAATGAGCCCTGCTGCAGCTTGTCCTCTTGGGTCCTACCCAATAGCTCTGGGACTCCAGCTCTGCTACAAATTCCCCACTCGTTACAGCTGTCTTAAATGTGGAAAACAAAAGTTTTCTGGTTTTCTACCCTCTTCTGCCCTCCATGGATATAAGAGAGAGAGTCAGGATGCAACCCATGTTGTCTCATGCGGCAAGGCAGCTGATCTCCCTAATCCAGCGAGCAGATACGGCAAGCAGGGCAGTGACACTTTGGATTGGGAGAGAGGCTGGGAAGGGCAGGATATGGAGGAGGCAGAAGGATGTCCCCTGCACATGGGATGACTGAGGTTTGTAGGCTGTAAGATTGTAAAGGTGGCTGAGAGTTGATGGAGAAAGGGAGTGGAAAAGCAGCTTACAGGCAAATATCCCCAAAGGGCAGTCAGTTTGGATTGATGAACAGAAGTTCCAGTTCAAACCCAGATCCTGAATTTACATTTCACCGTCTACCTGACCTGATAACCACTGGGTAACTGTTCTGTGTGGCTCTCATAAAAATAGATCATATATATATCCTTTTAAAAGAAAGTTAAAAAGAAAAATATTTTTTTTATCCAACAAGATGTTTTAATGCTCTAAAATATTATACAAAACACCAAGTTTGACATGAGAACTTCCATGTTCATTTAATCTGTGTTCTAAGCAAAAATCTTTGTGCCTTTTTCAGTCTGAAGCCAGAATACCAAAAGCGCTTTTTGCTCTTCTGTTTGGGGAACACTGATGGCTCATGACAATGGTGAAGGACAAACTTGTATTTTAATCTGAGACTGTGCTGAAGGAAGTGGGCTTTTGCAGACATTACTGAAAAAAAACATTTTTGATTAGGAACCACACTGTAAGAAATACCTGCACGTTTTGATGACTCTGACCACTGCCAGAATTTCTCTTCTTCCAGCCCAGCCAGAAAAGCCTAGACAGCGAGTTACCGGCTGTCCCTGTTAGCCCATGTATCAGTTGCACTTATTTTATTTGTTCACCACAGCAGGAAGTTGATAAATTGTTTAATATCCAAACTTCTTTCTTTCAGAGAGTTTCCTTCTGCTAATTGAGTATTTTCCCCTGGCCCTTTCCCTCCCCTCAGTTTGGGGCAGGATGCGATGCCAAGGAGCATTCAGAGCACTGGACATTGCATTTGACCATGAATAGCTGCCATTACCCACAGAAACACCTTTTTCAGAGTTGTTGATGTTTCACTCCTTTCCTCTAACCAGTTGCTCACATGTGATCCATAGCAGGTGTCATTTTGTGGCTACTCACCTTCCTCAGCTTCTAGTCTGTCCATTATCCATCCTAGCCATACAGTATCTGAGCTTTTGCATCAACCTCTACACTTGCTATAGCTTTTGAGTCTTTTCCTGTCATCTCAGTTGTGTGTTTTGTGTTTTTATCATCATATTTCTTCAGAGGAAGGGAATGCTGGTTTGGGGAGGGGGGATAAAGCTGATGTAATGTTGGACTGGTGGGTCTCAATTCTCTTTTCTGTTGTAATAAGATGGTAAATTTTACCTTGGTAAAATCCGTAACAATGACTTGATGCATTCCAAGGATTTTGTTGTGTCTCACCAGTGAAGGGAATTTAAGCAGAGCCCATTTCTTTGCAAACCATCATGTTGTCGTTGTTTTGAGCGTGTCAGCTGTGGTTTTCCAGGTACGCTCCGTCGTCACGGCAGACGAGTCAGGAGGAAGGCAAGGAGTGGCTGCGCTCCCATTCGACTGGAGGCCTGCAGGACACGGGCAGTCAGTCCCCGCTTGTTTCTCCTTCAGCTATGTCTTCATCTGCAACTGGGAAATACCACTTTTCCAACCTGGGTAAATGCCATTTCCCTTCTCCGTTTCTCCCATTTTGGAACAGAATCATCCAATTCAACTGTTCGTATTTCTCAGCTTGCCAGCGAGATGTTTTATTTTAACATTTCCATCGCCATGTTATGGTACCTCACTAATGAAGGGAAACTCAAAAGCACTTCATAGAGCGGGCAAGAGTTTATCCTATTTTATATACTAAAAAGAAGTGCAGATTCTCTGTGACTTACCCAAGGAGAAGAAAATCTGAGGAAGAGCTGGGTGTTAGCCTCTACGTCAAAGCACTCAACTTTTAACCCAGCTTAAGATTCACAGAGTCAGTAGGGTTTTTTTTCCAGTGATTTTAATGGATATCAACCCCTAAACGTTGTGTTTTTTTCCTGGTTGTAACTGTGCTGGGCCCAATCAAAATCCTATCCTTGAAAATAATATCATAGTTTAGGAAGTGAGTCATATTCTAGGTTTATTTGATTATAGGTCATGATTTGTATTTGGCTCTTCAGGATCTTGTTTCAAGTTAATCCAACCCAAATATATATATGTGGATATGGATATATATGTTTTTTAACTACTTAATAGAAAACCATTTATTTCCCCAGCGCTGGAGACAAACCTGTGTTCACAATGAGTTTTTGTTGTTTACAGTTTTAGTGTAGAATTAGCAGGAATTCACACTTCTGCCAGCCTATCACAGCCTATGACATCTGCAGGCTGCAATCGCTTGAAAGCAGTTTGGTCAGAAGTACAAATGTTGGGCTTTATTACAAATGAGAAAAAGAAGTTGAATAAAGCCACTTTTAAAAATGAAATTGGATACTGCCTAAATAAGCCACTGCTCAGGATTTCTTCCATGTACTTGCGGTAGTTAGACACAGAACAGCTCTCGCTTTCTATCATTTTCTGCTTATTGTTACCTTTGTTTTCATATAGTTCTGTTATTCACATTAGGGATCAATAGGATCAGTTTCTTAATTATATATTGTTGTAGCTGTTCTTTTCTTCTTTTCACTATCATAGTTTTGTGGTATTCACTGACTTCCACAACAAAACTATTTTGGTAATTTATGATTTGAGACACATCTTACTTGATCTAAAGCAGAAGTTCAAAACAGTGGCTGAAATTGGATTCAAGTCATTTTCTTTTAGATGCTGTGTACATGCTCAGGCTTTCTTTTTTCCTGGCAAACTTTCCAAATGCTTAAAGCAGATTCTTCAAAGCTGTTCTGGATTTGAACAATGAGCGAACAGACTATTCCTATTTATGATGGGATTTAACTGGCCTACACAAGAATTTTGACTTTATACAGGGTAGGTGCTGTAGAAAATGAATGGATAGGTATATCCTGCGTATGCTGCTGTAGCTTTGATGTTAACTGCAGTCAGTAATACATGTGTATAAAACAAAATAATGCAGTTATTGATTGATTAGAAGAGCTGTTTATATAAGAAAATGACAGTTCCTTATTCCTTTTTAACTTTTGAAGGTATGGGTTTCATCCCTCTCATTGATTTTCTGTCTTTGGCTGTCAAAGTGAACAAGTGTTTATTCAGACAGCAGCATTAGTGTTACTGTATATTTTACAGTCTTAGTTGCACCAGCCCAGCTCCTTCGAGATCATCTTTTTTTTTACTATTTTGTTGTGACTTTGGACACAGGAATAAAAGTCTTTCATTCTTTCAACAGCTCAAAGTCCACCTAGCCATACTTGTACTACATTTCTGTGTTGTGCAGAATCAAAATCCATTCAGTGGAAAGGTACTTCATTAACAAAGCTTTGCATTCCAGTGAGTCCAACCAGCCTATCCCAGTTTAACCTCCCCGGACCAAGCATGATGCGCTCAAACAGCATCCCTGCACAAGACACTTCCTTCGATCTCTATGACGACTCCCAGCTGTGTGGCAGTGCCACGTCCTTGGAAGAGAGACCACGGGCAATTAGTCATTCAGGTTCATTCAGGGACAGCATGGAGGAAGGTAAGACAGAGTTGCTGTTTGAGTAAGCAAAAAAAAAATGCTAACGTCCAAAATGTAGTAGAATTTTAAAATATTTTTTCAACAACATAAAAATTGAAATAATCTTGTGATTTTTTTTGCTGTCCAATGAGCTGGGCTTGCGGGACTTCCTTACCTCACAAAATGGTCTGCAGTATAGATCACGTAAATGTGCCCCAGAAATTTTGGAGGAAAGGCTGAAGGAAACCCTTTTTGTGTTATATTCTTTTTGCGTATAAATTTGAAGTGTCTGAGCATATCTTGCCTATTCTTATTCCCTGCTTTCCTGGGCCTACTTCCATATTCTCTGTTTATTTTTTTTAATGCCATTGCCAATTACTATCCCCTTTCTTTGGAGTCATTTTATTTCAGCACTTCCCTGCAGCTTTCTACAGCAAACGATGTGAATTTCTTTACCTAATTTTTGCATTTGAATCTGACTATACTATTTTCTAAATGCACCTTATTGCAGTCTTTCTCATTTCTTAGTGCAATGTACAATAGCTAGAATTTGGGGCTGGCCTTTTTGTTCATTTGTTTTCACAGAGCATCTTAATTGAATGCACAATAACAATTTGTACTACTTAATATTTTTGGTAAATCAGATCATTTGCAGAATTCCTATAAGCAGAAAATTCTCACACCATTTAATTTAAAAAATATTTTAATAATTTAACCATTTTTAATAGAATTTAATAGTGATTCAGATGATGTCACTATCTCTTCCATTTTGTTTACTTCTAAATGATGAGAAAACAAATGATCTTTTTAACAAGCCTAAATTTTTTTTTTTCCCCCCAAAGCTCGTAGTTATAAGGCATAAGATAGAACAAGACTTTCTGGGTGAAATAGCTGACAAATAATACTTCTAGCTTTCTGTACCTTTTTCTGTATTTTACTTGATATGTCAGGCAACCATCTGCGTATGTAGTGTGAACAGTAGGGTGCAGAACAGATTGAGCTGTGAGTTGTCAGCACAGAGGCCGTGGCTGCTTGTACAGAAGCAAATGAGATAACTCAAGGACAGAAGTGACTACAGATCCTTCACTGAGGACTGGGAGAATCATCAAAGGATAGTCTGGAAGACTGAATAGAAAACACAGGAAATATATATGCAGAGGAAAAGAGGTGTTGCATCTGATATTTCAGTTATGGGTCATCAGAGGCCTTGAAAGCTTTTTCGTTAGTCATGTTTCACATTCAGCTGGAGTGGATCCATGAGCAACCTGAGTAAGTGGAAGTCAGTGCAGTAAACAGTTTGCCGCACATTATGGCCATCAGAGATTAACATGAAATGATGCTGTTTGTTAGAAAGAAAATGCATGCTAAATGTATTTTACTTAAGATAGGAATTCTGAAGAAATTCGTAGGGAAAGAAGAGTGAAAGAAGAAGTCAGTTAATGGTATAAATGCTCTGTGCAACAGCAGAATGAAGAGTCTAGTTTCTAAGGAAAGGCTAAAAAAATTGCCATGTTGAAAGCAACAGGATTTCACTTGTCAGTATACCAAGTCTTTGTAAATAACTGCCCAATTAGAAAATCATACTTAAATTCTGTTTGTCTAATCCATGTATTCTTGTCTTATCAGCCTGGCATACTGGTAGTCTCCAGATGATAGTTATTAAAGCAAAATAATGTATTTAGCAAACATTGGAGGTTGAGAAAAAGTTAGCAAATTTCTTTAGAAGCACAAATGAAATAACAAAATAAACCATCTTCTTTTGAGTTCAGGACAACCATCATAAGCAGAAGGGGCTGTTTTTCTCAGCCTTGTCTTCACTTGCCATTTCCCTAGAGGCCAGGGAGCACCTTTTGAACTGAGGTCCTGCAGACCATATGCAGTGCGTTTGGGGCTGACACTAGTGATAAGCAGTGGAAACATCTCTCGTCACCTTCAGGACATGCAGCCTCGTGTTGTGCTGTGGGGAGAACCCAACCAAGCACAGCCCAGGAGCTTGACTCGGGGGACTCCAAACTGGTCTTCAAAGCATAGATTAAAATCAGTTTGCTCGATGTATAAATAACTCAAGTCATACTTGCGCTAAAGAGTGTGTTTATAGGCGATTTGTTTTTGCCAAAACAGCAGGAGTGACACTTGGTTTGCTGGCTAATAATACTGGGTCTCACTTTCTCACTCTCATTTTTTTCAGTATATAGCATTTTTTTTCAAATGCAAGAAAAAAATGACAGCTTTTCTATACTGCTAATTCATAATAACTGCCCTTTGTAGAAGATCAGTGCTCATTTTAAGGAGTGTAGTTCTGTTACTGAGCTTTGTGGCAGAGGCTTTATGTTCTTTCATCAATATTTCATATTATTTTTCTTCCTTTTAAAGTACATGGGTCCTCGTTATCACTTGTCTCCAGCACATCCTCTCTGTACTCTACGGTGAGTATTGACATTTTAGAAAAAAAGTTTTGCTTGCCTCTGTTCTTGTTTATTTTACATAAAGTAAATCAGCTTGAGGTTTAGAAGGATTAAAATTGTACTGCAGTAAAACAGAAACATTTCTTTTCAACTTTGGTATTGTTATGCTAATATAAAAGACACCATTTGCATCTTTTTAAGTGATTAACTTAGAACTGCTAAAATCACATCCTGTGTATTTTGAAAGCTAAAACAAAGGTGATGATAGCCTAGGAGTCTTATTTCAAGGGAACCCTCATGCTCTAAGTGGCTTCATGCTGTTGTGGTTGATAATTTTGAGTGCTTTTGTGTGGTTTCAACTAGTTCTCTAGTTGAAACATTTATAAAGTGTTTTTATCTGGATACCATTGAGATGCTCTTCTTTAAAACCACAAAGTGGTTTCAGAGTAAGGGAGATAGATAGATAGATAGGTAGATACAATTTTCGATTTAACCATCTGTTGATCTTTGTTGAAGATGATAACATGCAGAAAGAAGACATGAATTTAGACACTCTTCTTCCAAGAGAAGATTTTCTTAAGTTAAATAATCTTAATTGGCTTAATTTAGAATTAACAAATTGCTGATTGTATTCCCCTGTCTCAAGCAAAAGTTTTCTTTTTTCCTGTCTATTTTATTGTTTTGCTATCATTTTGCTATCTATCTGCTGCACGCTTTGTGACTTCAGTTATTCTACCAGTAAGAAACGGCAGCCTGTTTAGCATGAAAGGAGCTGAGCACATTTAGACATTCCCTTGCTAAAACACAACAGTTCCTTCGCAACATGCAATCGCGGGTCATACCTATGGGCCCATTTTCATGGCAGAACAACCCGCTTTTCTGTTTTCACACTCTGAAGTCATGAACAGTCTGTCTTCTTCGCGTATTTCTAGGTTTTGGTAGCATCAGGTGCCATCCCGGGAATGGCATCCCGGAAGCCTCTACGCAGGGTCCCCACGAGCGTGTGCTCTGGTGCGGGGGAGCCACGCGTGGCTGGGAGCCCTCACTCAGTCCCCGGCTCACATTGGCTTGGCCTCACGTGTATCCATGAGCAGAGCGGTACCACATCTGCCCAGTGGTGCCTCTTCTAGCTCTTTGTTTTGTCCTTAAAAATGTCCACGCAGTGGCACATCGGAAACATCAGGTGTTGACACATTAGGTTTGTCTAGCCCGTAGCAGCAAGCTGTGAGCAATTCAAGTCCAGAAATCAGCCCTTATAGACCAGCCCTGAATTATTTGGAGGGGTAGACTGTATATGCAGAGTGACTTTAATGTGAGATGTGACTCACAGTCACCTGCTTCACCTGTGGAAAAATCCTTTTTACTGTTGACCTTTCAATCAGACATTATGTTCAGTTCGCATGGGGAGTTTCCCTAACTCAGTTCTTATGTCAAATTTTAGAAGAATGTTGGAAAACTGAGAGATGGCAAAAATCAGATTATAGACTGACACCAGCTACTTTTGGTACTTGATCAGTTGGTATCCCTGCAATATCTTTGTCCTGAAGTTTTTTATTATAGTGAGGACTTAATGCTTCACATTTCCATAACCTCTTATCATTCAGGATTACAGAATTTTTGCTATATATAAGTATTTACACAGAAATATTAGCTGAACTCCACCCTATTAGCAAACAGTATTTTTTTTTTTTCTGGAAAAGATACTTTATTTATCCAAGATCATATGGCAGGGCACTGGAATAGTTTCTGAATCTTCTGACTAGGAAGCTAAGCGACAGTCCTTAAATTATGGATTATGTATGTCGACAGGGTAGTAAAGCTACAGGAAGATTTGTGAAGGGCCAGAAAAGAATTAACCTGATTAAACTAGTGGGGTTGTAATCTTTATTAGATTGTCTCCTGCTTGGACCTGCTGATCCCATGAAAAAAAAATTCAAGCAACTTTTCCTCAATTAATCAGAGGTGATGCAAAGTGGAGTGGAAACATGACATGTTGGCAATCAGTATCAGATCAACCAAAAACGTGGAATAATGTTTCACTGCTCAGCCACGGGCTGCAGTGCCCTATTTCCTGCAGCAAGCAGTAGCCTTGCAGTGTTATGCTACACGTTCCTCACTTCCAGCTGCAGGGAGAAATCCGAGAGCTGGGTGTTTTACCTTGATCATGCAGGCTGAGATCACAGCACAGCAGCTCCCAAGCTGCTGCCTTTCCATACGTGTCTCAGCCAAGGGTATTTATCAGATTTCTCACTAACCTTGGTGCTAGTGTTTCTGTGCAGCTCTCTGGAGAGCCTCGGAGAACACACTGGATAAGGGTCAGGATCTTTACATACGATTACCAGAGGGTAGCTGAAAGGTTTAGAGTTAATCTCTGAAGAGTGTTTCTTTGAGAATTAGTATATGAGATTCAGAAGAGAGATTTTACTGCTGCTATTGCAATGAGTACCTCCGAAGAGCCACAACTTCTGCATTCACCAGAGTTTTCTGTATGTATTGGCTTTCTTTTTGCTTTGCACTTAGATTTCCAGTATCTATCTGGAAAACTTAGAAGTTTAACTTGTGGAGGCATGCATGTATAGAGCCAAATATTTTGTTTCACAGAAAATTATGCCATGTAAGTGGGTATTAGTGGTCTGTAGGATAGTCTAACTGTATTTACTGTCAAAACTGTATTAATGTAACATGAAATTGTTGCAGTTTCGACAGTAAAGCTCTCCAAGACTTGAAAAAAGATGTGTGATGAAGTGAGTTGTGATAGGCTGTCTCCAGTTTTCATCTCCTCCTACTCAGTAGGTGAGACATCCTGCAATTTGTGCAGCCTGGGTTAATTGCTGCATTTCTCACTGGCTCTTCAGCATTAGTTACACTTGGACCTCTTAGTCCTCTTTAGCTGTGCCAAGCTGAGCTCAAAGGAGACATAATTTGTATGTTAATATTTTAAGTCTTAAAAAAATGATTTTCAGGATGGATTGCTTGGATATAATGAAGAAACAGAAAGTGAGAAAAAATTACGTATTCCGTTTAGAGCCTTTTGATGCTATGTGCCAAAGTGCTGCTAGATTATTATGGTTCTAGCAGGAACTCTTAAGTGAAAACTATTTGGTTATGGATAGTACACCCAGAATCCTGCTCTTTCTCTTTCACTTACCCCTACCAGTGGCCACAGAAGGTGGCTTGTGGAAGCTGAACCCTGGTGGGGAGGCAACACTTCTCTATAGTGAGAGCCACTTGCTGGTAACAGGCAGCTCTTTGTTCATTAGTGGGGGCCAGCAGACTTAGGATGAAGGATCCCCCCATGGCAGTTTCAGTATAAGGTCACCAACCCTGAGTTTTTACTTTTTTTTAGCTTTTGCTGGCCCCGTAGGATTCCAAGAGGAGGTAGTCTTTCTTGATCCTCTCTGATTGTTCACGTGCTACATTTGAAGTAACAACAGTGGGAATAGGTTTTCAGCTCTGTGTTGAAGGCAGGTGCCTTTCTGTGAACATGGATCAGAAATTAGTATTTGTGTCACATCAGTGCTGACCCATCAGTAGTGATGCAAAGTGCTTCCCATACGGGAATGCATCAGATGCATCAGCTAAGAGCAATTAAGTTGCACAAGGAAATATCCTAACATCTCAGTGTTCTTAGTAACTCAGTATTTTTAGCTTTAGCAAACTAAAATTTATTGAAAGAGATACTTTCTAAGTGTAATAATTTAGTTTCTTGACTTATTGAAAAAGTCTGCTAAATAAATAGGGTCATTATATGACACAACACATCACAATATGGGAAATACCTGAAGTTACTAAGTATTATAAAAAAAAACTTGAACTAAAATTTCAACATACCTTGATAGGCCATCTTAGCATTATGGTCAGTACTCTGTGTGGAAGGAATTACTTTTAAGTGCAAGTCCCCACAGCCCAGCAGTCAAGATGCTGGCAAACTCTTTACATTTTCAGTTGGAGCTTTTCCAAGTTGAAAAGAATTCCATTTATTGTTTCTACCACATACCTTCCTGGGATGTAATGAATCTGTGAAGCTATTCATTTCACTTAAATGTAGCTGACTTTTATTTTCTGTTAATATAATTACATCGAACATTGTTTCTAAATTTTTTTTTCTTTCTCTCTTTCTTTGCAGGCAGAAGAAAAGGCACATTCAGAGGTAAAATCTTTTCTGTGTTTTTATGCTAACATAGTTGTATGATATTATTTGAAAGTTTATTGGCTATCCAGCATGGCTAAAATTCATAGTTGCTAGGGGAAAGACAGGGTTGTAGCTGCATTAGATGACGTTTTCTCTGCAGTCCTGCTGAAGAATGCTCCTGGATGAGGTTGGAAAAGCTGTGAAGAACCACTGAGAGTCGCACTTCTGAGTGGAGGACTCGTGTCTGTCTGATTTCAGATTTAATACCATTCTGTTATTGGCTCCAAGCGCCTGTGCAAGTCAGTAACGTGCTGCTTTTCAAGAGAAGAAATACTTAAAATGTTCCCCTTAAACTTTTATCACTTATACTTTGCATTGTATTAAGTTTCTGAAACCAACTCCTTTGATGAATTTCAGAGAAATGCAGACTGATTTCAGATATAAATCAATTCTGACACGGAGAACAGCTTTTCTCTCCTCCCAGTATATGAGTGGGTGACAAGAGTGGATCAGCAGC
The DNA here is from genome assembly GCA_013389825.1 of Crypturellus undulatus. NCBI lineage: Eukaryota > Metazoa > Chordata > Aves > Tinamiformes > Tinamidae > Crypturellus > Crypturellus undulatus. The sequence goes on from VWPW01020777.1 coordinate 199,760, forward strand.
TGGGTAAAATTACAGCCTTTCTCTAACTGAAATACTGGTTGTATTAAAAGGGCATAAGGAGTAGCAGCAATAAAATGCAGCGCCAAGGGGTGCGCTTAGACTTCACAGAGCTATGTGCCTCCAGACTGCTGGGCTTATTGTGTTCCTACTTTTTGCTATTGTAATCTAGCAATGATTGACCAAAAATTATAGTGATTTTTTTAGCATTTGGAGGAAGATGAGCAGACAAATAATCATACTCTTCCCTCCGTACTTACCACAGTATGTTTCAACATAACTTTTTCCTAAACTTTTCTAAGTTCCTTTCTCTGAAAGTTAAAGCAAAAGATCTAAAAAATATGTTATAACTCTATTCATTTCCCTGTGTATAGAGGTGAAACAGGCTTTCGTTTTTTCTGTATTTGTGCGTGATGTTTTCTCAATATTTAGAAGGTGAGCTCTGTGAACATCTCGCAGGAGATGTTGAAGAGAACTGCCTTTGTGTATCTGCAAGAATGTGTTGAAAATATAGTTTAAGTAGGAAAATCAAATAATTGTTATTGAAAAACGAAGAGACATCTTGGAAGAAAGAAAATGGCAGTCTGGGCTGGAGAATAGCTCAATAATCTGTGTGCTTTGCTTTGAGCTAGTCTAAATGATATAACTATCTCTCTATCACAGATGTAAAAGTATCCCTTGTTTTTAAAGTATGTACAATTTTCCTGGTTGATTTTCACAGGAATGAAAAGATTAAAGTCTTGCAGTAGTCCTTACTAATGCAAGTGTTAGTGTGTGAATGTTACATACTTCTTTTCCTAATCTGGTTTTACCCATTTCGTGTCCCTGGTGTGGAATAATTCCTTTCATGTCTGAAAATGAAAAGGGTTCAAAGTGAAACTCTATGCTGTGCATAATGCAGGAATGGGGGTCCGTATCATATTTAAAGTAGGGTTAAGTGGGCTTAAAATGATTCATGAGTTTCATGCTAGATGTCTATTCTAGCTGAACTTTGCTTAAGGATCCTATTTTTCATAAAAGGATGCAGGAGGAGACTCTTGAAGTAAGTTTATTTTTGTATCAACAAGCACATTTAAGCTACTTTTCTTTTAAGCTGGCCAGCAAGTTTTTGAAAGCTATCTATGGCTTAACCAGGCTGCATGGTTGAATTGCATGGCATGTGGGAAGAAACCACATTCCTATACCTCATCTAACTTTAGACATCCACCAAGTAGACATCTGTGCCTGAGCTCGTCACGGAGATCTCCTTCGTGCCAGGCAGAGGGGGAGGCCTTTTTGGCACTTCGTCTCATTCTAACGTAGACATTGAGCATATGTCGGCTGCATCACACGCCTATAGCGAGGCAAGATGAACCTCACCCTGATGTGTTCACCAGTGAGGGCCTCTGTCATCGATCAGGCTAAGGACCTGCTTTGAGCTTTAAGGATCTGATAAAAGAACATGACATTTGCATGTGCAAGCAGGGCCGTGTACATACATACAAAGTGATTAAACATTTGCCTGTATGTGCTAAAGTAAGTGGGGTTTAGCATATACATTGCTTAAGCGCAAGAAAACAGTTGATGCAGTGTAAGTGCCGTCTTCTAGTGAGCTGTATTTTTGAGTAGTTTTGAGATTAAAATTTGTCAAATTCAGATTTTATGAACATGGTAGGGATCTTTTCAGAAAAACCCAGACCAAAACAACAAAAATAGCTAAAATACTGACCAGAATCTGTTTGTTTTCATATTTAGCAAATTCAGAAACTACGGAGAGAGCTGGTTGCATCACAGGAAAAAGTTGCTACCCTCACATCCCAGCTTTCAGCAAATGTAAGTACTTTTGCTTTGTGATGATACACAGGACTTAGTTAAACACAGAGTGCATTTCCAGTTCTGCTAATAGCTCTTATTCAGTGCAGGTATCAACATCTGCTTTGCGAGAATTTTATTATTTATTTATTTTGATGCATTTAAACTAAGTCATTTCATTAAAGGTTTACTTTGCCTCTGCTTCAAGCAAAAGAAGTTTTGTAATCAGACACAGGGGAAATGTGTTCAATGGAAATGACTTGAGAGTTCTGAAAAATTAGTGGTTACAGTAATTTTTTTGTTATGTTACACCTGTTTCCTAAGGGGAATTTTAAATGCAGTGTATAATGTCCTGCATTTTTCATTCGATTCATCAGAAGCAAGAGCAGCTGGCTCAAGTTCAGTGGCATGAAGCCACCAAACTATTTTATTTAGCTATTAGGCATATCATAGAATCATAGAATCATAGAATCATAGAATGCCTAAGGTTGGAAGGGACCTCTAGAGGTCATCTAGTCCAACCCCCCTGCACACGCAGGGCCACCTAGAGCACGTGGCACAGGGCTGCATCCAAGCGGGTCTTGAAGATCTCCAGAGAAGGAGACTCCACAACCTCTCTGGGCAGCCTGTTCCAGTGCTCTGTCACCCTCACTGTCAAAAAATTTTTCCTTAAGTTCCTGTGGAACTTTTGGTGTTTCAGTTTGTGGCCATTTCCTCTTGTTCTGCCACTGGCCACTACTGAAAAGAGGCCGGCCCCATCCTCCTCACTGCCTCCCTTGAGGTACTTATAGACATATATATCTATATATTTGTGTATGTATGCATACACACATACGTATGTATATGAGTGTGTATGGATATGATATGCATATATACGTATCACTATATAGACATATAAAACTTAGATACTATGTATAAGGTTGTACTCTCTATAGATCAGAGATACGTAACAAACCATGACTCACAGTAATGGTGAAAGACTTTTCTATTACGTGTCATTCAAACGTGATCTTGATCTTGAGTCATCCTAAAAATTTTATAACTGCAGTGGATATTAAACTGTCACAGCCCACCTGCTACTGCATTTTTGAGACTGAAGAACATTTTTTTTTGCTGATGATTTGAATGATATAAGCACTAAAAGACACTCACATCAGCTTCGTGAAGGCAATGCAGTTTTCTACAGGTTTTCTGCAATGTACTGAGCAAAAAGGTAGACTCTAGAAATTTCTAATAAACACCATCAGATTTTAGCTAAAACTAAAAAATGTATTTTTCCAAATGAATTTACCTTTCCATCAATGTGCTTCAGTGTCTGCAAAATGAATAGATTTAACATTTACAGGGTGGAATTACTGCTGCCAGGTATGAGAGTGTAAACAGAGATGAATGTAGAAAGGTTTACGTAATTTATTTATAAACCCCCCCTGGACAGTGACTTCCACTTCCTGCAGAGGAGCACTGAAGGACTAGAAATTGCAGGCAACTCTATGATACCATTATTGTCCTGAATTTGTCAAACTCCATTTGGCAAAACAGACTGTCATTGCAAGGTGGACACTCCAAACCAAAGCAAAAAGCTTAGGAATAGTGGCAGAGAATGAACTACAACCATATTGATCCTATCAGTGAGAGAGGGCAAGGAATAAGTAGCTCCTTTGGATGTGGTAACAGCTCTGTCTGGTCCAGGTCCACTCCTTCCCCAGAAACAATTAAAAAAAAAAAAAACCCAAACTAAAAATAGGAAGACACAACCAAAAAAGAGCATGAATGGTGCTTTTGATAGGATTCATTATAGTTCTATTTTGCAAAGATAAGTCCTTCAAAATGCAGGTAGATGGAAAGAACAATATACAACTGTGTATGGAATTCATGTGCTGCAATAACTATGGTGATACAGAGCTAATGGAGCCTGGGCTATTTCGCAGAGAGCTCCCTGCTGTCCCTTCAAATTGTCATGCTGGAGTGATATGAGGTATTGAACACCTTATCAGAAAATAATGCAATCTGGAGAATGTGAGCTAAAATCCCATCTGGTTACTATGGTTTCAGATGAAGTTACCAGATAGTTACAGACCAATTTGTAGTGAAGTTTTTTTTTAAGCCAATTCAGAATATAACTATAGTTACCATTCCCAAAACTGACCTGACCTGCAAGAGAGTATCATTTTGTGTGGGTTTTTTTTTTTTTTTTGAGAGAGAGCAGTTTCCTGATGTCTTGCACAGTTTCAGAGTGCTTTTCTTCCAGCACAGACATACTGAGTATTTAGATCCATAGCTACTGCCAGTATTTTCAAGAAATTCCTTAAAGAAATTCATTAATACACTAGGGAAATATAATTCTGTGAGCTAGTACAGTGTTCCTGCTGGGAAAATAATTCCTGGTGATGTGAAAGCTACTTATTCTCTTAGGACACCTACATGTGAAACAGAGGAAAAGCTGCTCTTAGGCCCTCCTGCTCAGTTTGGCTAGATGCCGAGCACCCGCAAGGGACTGTCCTTCTACATTGGCACAGATAGGTCCTCCAGTCTGTTCTGAGGTCTGAGCATAAGCTAACAAATCAGGCAATATTGGAATCCTGCTTTTCTTATAAACTCAAAAACTAATTCTGAGTTGGGGTATGAGGTTCCTTCTCTTGCATATTTTAGAAGTAGATCTTGGTAATCTTCATCTTTGATGGATACGTTTCTACTTGAGCTATTCTTTACTTTCCTATCCTGAGAGCAACAAACTAAGATGTTTAGAACAGCTAAGACAGCATGTCTCAGGTAGTCGTGTTTGCTAACAGGTCTGTTCTTCCTTACATGGGGCTTTTCTTTCTGCAAAGAAAAGATTGGATTTCTTCAAACAGTGGTGCCCATCAGCAAAACAAGAATATTTGTGCCTTGTTTTAGTGGGGAGGCAGAAAGACAATTTGCAATTCTCTCCTTTCCCTTGTTGTGAGCAGGAAACACCAGCATATTTGTTCCTGATGTTGTGCTGAAAAGGAGAGCTGAAACACGTCTCTGTTTAGTCTCCATCCTCTTCAAGGTGCTGCAGTGATGCTGCAACCTTTAATCTGCTAGCAAGTAGAGATAAAGTAAATGGCTGGTAGGGCACTCTATTACACAACTGAACCAGTGAGGCTGCTGTGTGGGGACTTTGGGCTAGTTGTCTCTGATTTCTCCCAAGTTTAGGTTAAGAGTCATTGCCTGCATCTCTGGCCAATATTCCTTTGTGTGTGGTGAACTCTGTGCAAAATTGGTTCTAATAAAGCTAGCGATTGTGGCCAAGTTTGCAAAGTCTAGTCCAAGTTAAAATTAAATTGAGTCTGACCCTGTATTTGGTCCATAAGAGAATTAGTCAGGCTAAAAACTGGGGGTTTCATTTTGATTTGGTTTGGTTTTCACTCAGACTAATTCTACTGCGTGGGTGAGACCTAAACTGGCTTCAGCGTACTTAAGCACCTTGCATTGTTTGGGGATCCAGTCTCATGCAGGACTGGAACCAGATCCCCAGCATTTAGAGTACTGAGGGTGCAGTGAGGAAGACAGTGGTAACATTTTCATCAGGACAGTTAAAAAAATACATGTGTACATCTGTTCCTAAATACCATATTTGTATATCCATATGTGCTCATGTGCTTATAAATACATCATACCTATCATATGTTACATAAAAATTGATTTAATTATGTTCTTCTGACTGTGTCAGCTACCTTCTAATCCATCTCTGTGGAGACAGTCCTTAAACTTTAAACCTGTAAGCAACCTTAAAGCTGATCCTATTATCACTCAGTTTCATAAATGACACCAGAAAAACGGTCAAAGGAGAGTCTTTAATGATAATGTTAGTACTAATTCTGTCACTTATTCATGTTTATATGAATAAATTCTATGGAGTGACGATTAAACATCAAGAGTAAAATTCATCTTGAAAGCATGGTACCTCTATAACCTCCTGTGGCATGGTTTATGAAACAGCCTAATTACCAAATATACTTTGATACTTAAGAGCAATCAGTTATATACTTTTCAAAAGATCATGAGAGTAATTATCTGATTTAATATGACAAACTTAGGACGAACTTAGGTGGACTTTTAATTTTCACTACTCTGTAATGTCTTAGCAGTCTTATCTATAAAGTAAATATATTTTACATGCATATGATATATCTCCTAATCTGAGAGATATGCTTCACTAGTCCCTGGCATGCAAAGGGGAAATAATCCCTTTGCCCAACCTACCCTGCCGTTTGCAGATATATCTATCTCTGGCAGATTCAGTGTCTTCTGCGATAACCTTTATTGACTAGAAAATTATTCAGGTATTTCTGATGCCTTTGCTGTAAACAGTCATAGCCTTAGTCCCAAGCTCCCCTGAAATTCCTTACTTCGTGATTGAAAATAGATAGCCTTTTTTCCTCACTGTGGTCTCGAGATGGAAACTTGCTTTTAAGAGCAAGAAGTCCTGTTCACTCAGTTTATTTCAGGCTTAAATTTCCTTGGTAGAAGAGAATATAAAGATGCTGTGTGGAAGTGAAGAACAGAGTATAATCCTTCTCATTCGCACACTATTTGCATCTTTTCTTTACTTCCTAAGCCACAGAAGAGGGTGCCGCTTCCGAAGTGTGCATGTCACTACAGGGCTGTCAGGCCAAAAAAGGACAAGCCTTCGCTTGATGCCTTATTTTCTTTCAAAACCTGGCAGTTGAAAGCCGGAGCTTTTCTCCGGTGTTTTGGAAACCCCGTGGATATTACCAAAACCTTACCCCTGTGGATTACCAAATTCCTAAACATAAAAGACATATCCAGTTAGAATTTTAAAATTGTAATGACTTTTTTTAGAAGTCATGGTTACTATTTTTATCTGCATCGTTTGACATTTTTTAATTGTTCTCGATTTACTTTTTTAAAATACTAAGGCTGATTTTTTAGTGGAATATGTGTTATACAAACATGTATTATACATGTGTATGTATAATACATATATGTACACATATACATATACACATATAATTTTAAGTTTAGCCTTTTCAAACTAAGTTTTATTATCTTGTAACATTCTTTTTGGTATAAATCAACATTAATAGTTCCCTCAACTGATGATTTTTTTTTTTTTTTTTTACATTGGGAAATAGAAGCAGTTTATCACTTTAAAGGTTAATACTCTGTATTTCATAGAACAGGATTCTGTTATAATAAACATTTAAGATAATGGGCAATGCAATTGAAAGTTATTTCTTGAGTATTTCTTATTTCTTAAGTCAGTTGGTGGCCTTTTGGATTATGACTCTTAAATATTAGCATGTAAAAGCTTTGTAGTCATTATCTCAAATTGGGAGAAATCCATCACACTGATCCCATTGTGTTTATGGCAAAGATAATATATTCTATCATTGACTTAATTTTAGTAAGAATCCATTCTCATGACATGGCTTTTCCTCTAAGGGCTTTTCACATGATTCCATGATAGTTTCAGGGACTCTGACATCATTTGTAGTGATGGCTTTGTGTTTTTTAGTTGTTGTAGTTGCATGTAGCATGTGCTAAAGCTGTAACTAAGGAATGGAAAGATACTTTGCACATGTGTAGAGCTGGGTACCAAAGAGCAGTAGTTATCACTGTGTAATTTTGGAAGAAGAAAAAAAAAAGCAAGGCAGAAATAAGCTAGCCAGACATTTTTTCATGGAGCAGTGGTCAGAGCTGCATTTGTGTCCTGTTAAACACACATAACGAAGAGACATTCGCCTGCATCCAGTTCCAGTGGTGCTCTGACTCCACTGTCGTCACTGCCAAGCTTCACACACCAAACAGGGTCTGGGTGCTTGTAATACATTGCTGATTATTCCAGTAAAAAAGTAAGATTAAAAATTATTGCTACTAAAGGGCAGTTGCTTTTTTCTTCTCAGAGTGACGGCGTGGTAGGAAGCGGCAAAGTCTGCAGTTTTCAAACTGACAAGAGTAACTTTATATCAGTTGCGAAGCGTCCAACATATGCAGAGTTTGTTTTATTTAAAATTCTATCTTCAAGAATACAACCTAAGATATATACATTAAGTTAGGAATATGTACATTTGCTACTTAATCCTTAAGAAATTACATATGTATCTAGGCTCATTGAAAGTTAGTCCTTGGGATACATATCCTTTATTGAAAGAATTATCAGGAAGATAATAAATAATCTAGCTTCTCATGTGTATGAGTAAAAAGCAGATGGTTTGAACACTGTATCTGTACATAATTAAATAAATTATTCGCTAATCATATAACGCATTCTCACAAAAGAAATTTACAAGGGACTGAAATCTTTATAGCAGTGAGAAATGGTTCACAACATAAGACCTACCTGTTGACATAACAGTTCTCAAGTGGAGGCACAGAAGTGGGCCACTGCTGTATATTTGATATTCTTTTAAAGTTATTGTTTTAATATTATTGTATTATTGTAAAAAGGAAAGTGGCGAAAACATCTTTTCTTTCTCCCAAATGCTTAACAGAAGGCTTTTGGGAAGGTCTTTTTCTGATTATCAGATTGGATTTCAACAGTTTTAACTGTGCTTGCACAAGCATGCAAATTTGAACCTGAAAAAAAAATGACAGGCACCATGAATATATATCGCTGTACTAAAAAGAAATTTTCTCAAGGAGGAAGCTCAGTTAATCCATTTGTGCATACAAATATGGTGTCCATGAATTACGTTTTCAAGTGTATTGTAGTATCTGTGTTTGACAGTTTTGCCTATTATCACTGTTGAAATTGAAGAGTGAAAATAAATATTTCCATCTACTTTTACTATTTGTTTTGTGACAAGAGATTTGGACTTTTGTGGCTTTTCTAGAGCTAAATTCTCATTTTCCCTCGACTGTGCAAGCCAGCTTAGCTTGGTGATATCTTTCTGAACCCTTGCCCTTCTCTACCTGCAAATCTCAATGTAAATTAAAAGGAATAAAGAGCTGGACATAATCTTTGTGTTTGCTTTGCTTGCAGAGTGAAGCTTTTTATAAGCATTTTTTAATCAGTTTCAGTTTTATCACTTTTCTCACTGAAAAGTAGGAGTTACGATTTTCAAGATTTTCCATACATATATAGGTACATGTATAGATATTTATTTATATATGTATATGAATATGTGGAATAAACTCAATATATTAATATTTTATAAAACAATGTTTGAGAAATAGAATGAGCAATGACGTGTTATGGATATTCTTTTGTTTAAATCCATGAACTCCTCTAGAATATTTTATTTGGGAGCTTAAAACTTTTCCTTTAAGATAAGTTACTTGAATTCCTCTTCTGAAGTGTTCAGTAATTTAAAATAATTGTTCTTGGACTTCTATTTGGAAGCTGACTATTTTGGCCAATGCATCACTAAAGTCCAAGCTAGGCATTAAATCTATATTTCATTTCCAGGCAGAGATACTGAAGTTAGTTAATCTCCTTGCAGGCTAAAGAAGCTGTGCTAACTTGGCTGCTTTGCCTACCCAAGTTAGTTCATTCTGAGTTTAAAGCCAACACAAAAGAGTTGGAGATGATGAGCTTGGAGGGAAAAAAAATAATAAAATATATCTGGGAGAAAGCCCAGAGTGGGAGTACTGAGTTTAGCAAAGTCCTGATATTGTTTGTCTAGACAAAACGTATGAAACACTTCTCATGTTCTTGAAAGTTTTAAAGTACATTTAAGACCCCTTCTCCCACCAAATGTTTTCTTCTGCTTCTTTTCTAGGCTCATCTTGTGGCAGCTTTCGAAAAAAGCTTAGGAAATATGACCGGCCGATTGCAAAGTCTCACAATGACAGCCGAACAAAAGGTGCGGTTACCAAAGCACATGCTGTAGTATGGAAAATAGTCATCAGATTTTATTAAAGTTTTGTTTAGAAAACACCGAAAGGGAACAGGGGCAGCTGTGACAATAAAACAGAGAGATCTTTAATAGCTGTTCTGATCAAATCTTCATAAGGCTCCAGGAGAATAAAACTGTGCAGCGTCAGGTTTACCCAGACAATATTATAGAATAATTTAAAGATAAAAATCTCTCGTTTCCAGTTTTTAATTAAAACATATGTGGCACTAGGTTTAATCCATATTGAAAGATCTTACAACAAAGACTTATCATAACCTACAGGAGTACTTCATTTGAGCATGACAGCATTGTCAGAATAGTAAAATTATGGGAAGGAAAGAGCTTTAAGAAGAGAAAAACAATTCCATTCTGGGGGTTAATACAGGTTTGCTATCCTATCCACTATAAAACAGCCTTGTTTTTCACTGTGCTGTTTTGACTGTTTTGAAAAAAATTGAAACCTAGTAGCTAGTGAATTTAATATGAGGCTTTGTAGCAAGCTCATGACTAAGCGGGTGCAAATTGTGTACCTTTCTTTTTTTCCATTTTAAGCAAAATACAACAATAGAGTTTTATTAATGCAAAACATTTGACTATTTTACAAAGTATAATTTTCCTCAGAATGTTCTCCTTTGAGAAGAGATTAAGGAGTGACATTGAACAAATCATCTCATAAACAAGGCTTGTCTCCCAAAAGATTTGGAACATGTCTTTTTCCTTGTCTTCCTTTCTCTACTGTTGAGATAAAATTCCCTTAATCCTCATTATATAAATAAGATCTGGAAGAACAGGTTTAATGCAGCCGTAATAAAACCTATTTTTTAATTAAATTTGACTATGCATTTCAGTATAGAACTTGCTGCACTGAAGCAGAATAATTTTCCTTTAAGTTATAGGACAGGTAATGTTAAGTATTTTTCAGTAATTGACTTACTGTTTTAGCGTTTAAATTTTTGGAAAAAATACAGAAAGTCAGGTCAGGATTTGCCCAATAGGCAGTAGTAAGATATGCCAAAGAAGGATGTCATTTAATTTTTTTTTTCTTTTTTTGGCAATAAAATTGTGGGAGTGGCAGAGGATTCTTAAATTCATAATGAGTATTCGGTTTAATCTCCTTTTAGATTAATCTTTATCAATAGACTGTTTTCTTTTCCTTGAAATATCACAGTATCTTACATAGCATAAATGCAAAAGGATGTATTAGCTGAGTTTAATAATTTTGGAGGCAAAATATGCATTTTACTTGAAATTAGTGTTGTTTTGCCTTCACCCCGACAATTCTGTGAGCTTTAGTTAGGTCACTGTTATCTTGTCTTATTTTTTAAGCTTAGACAAACATGGTTCTTTTGCCACATATTTTGAAGCTCTCTCTGCCTTTCCCACAGGAATCGGAGCTTATAGAGCTGCGGGAAACCATTGAAATGCTGAAAGCCCAGAATTCTGCTGCACAGGCTGCTATTCAAGGAGCCTTGAACGGTCCCGATCATACCCACAAAGGTACAATTTTGTCATTATTAAAAAACATACAGAGCTTCTCCCCGGAGAAAAGCCAAGTCACTCTGTTGCTGTTGTTTTGGGGGCTCTGTTGCAAGAGAAAGGGCAATGTGGAGTCAGTGTTAGGCACGCTGGTGCTACTGGCACTTCTGGGAACCTTGCTTGCCCTTCCTATCGGCCACAGAAGCCTCATTTTCTGCAAACTGTGTGGCATGAAGTCAGTCAATGGATATTAAGAGTTACCTTTGTTGTGCATTAAAGTAGGTCCCAGGCAGTAGGGAAGTACTATGGTGAAACATGAATATTAATTGGAAATCCTGAGCAAGATGTAGTTCTGAAAATTATCCTCATAAGTAAGAGGTGGACTGACAACAGCTCTGTTTATTCTAGAGGTGCCAAGTCAGTGGAGGAAAACAGGCATTCTAAATTCCAGATGCTGAATTAATTTGTCATTGCAGTTAGGCAGACATCTCATGATAAATACATACTTCAGAAATGCCTGCTGATAAGCAACAGCAGAGGAATTACTCAAGGAAGAAAAATGATAGCAGCACTCATTTTTGAGAGCGTCATTGATCTTTCTTTAAAGAGGTCATTATTTAAATAAGATGTTTGCCCTAAGGTCATTGCATTGCATGGCTTGAGTATGGCAAACTTAACTTCTAGGAAGTCAAAAGTAATCTAAAAAGTAATTTCCCTTGGTATTAGTGGTTATATTCTGCAGGAATATTTTCCAGTGATTATGATATAGCTTTGAGAGACTTCTAAGAAATTGAAACTCAAAAACCTCACCAACCATTTCTAATACTCCCACTTCTTGGTTATTTTATTATTTCATCCCTTTTTAATGAACTCCTGCCTGCCTATTTCCATCCTAGTGTACTAGGAAGTAGCATCTGAACTCCGATTAGGCCTGCTACGAGTCAAGTAGTGGCTATATGCTTCCGAAAAATAAATGTTTAGGTAGTAGGTGGAATGGTAATAATTCAAGTGATCCATCTGTAATGGCAGCTGCTTAGTTCTCAGGTTATGCCTCCCTAGATTGCTGTGTGGAGTCCCTGCCTTCGTGTCAGTAAGACCCAGAAGTGAGAGCCTAATTCTGTACATCCCCCTTGAGTCCCATGCGGTGCCTCACAGGCTGAAATCCCAACTTGAATCCCTGCCACTGTAAGGATCAATGCCATTTGTGTGTGTTTAGGCTCCCTTTGAAGAGGTGGACACTGCATAAGTACACGGATGACTATTATATTGTAGAAGAGGCTGTATCACGTGGACACGTGGCTTTCACAGTATTTTCTTTTCTTCAGATTTACGTATAAGGCGGCAACATTCTTCAGAAAGTGTTTCCAGCATCAACAGTGCTACGAGCCATTCAAGCATTGGCAGCGGTAACGATGCTGACTCCAAGAAAAAGAAAAAGAAAAACTGGGTAAGTGCTCAGCAGGTTTAAACCCCTGCTACAGTGATGATGTTGTTTCCTAGTGCCGGAGTAGCATAATGGCCCATTGCATCAGCAATATTCTTGTGGGACCAGATGGATACAAAGCAATTCACTTGTATCCATACTGTGACACTACAGCAAACTAAACATTGTTGAATATCAATAGGGAATTATTTGCATAAGTCGAGATCATTAAAATAAAGCCCTTAAAAATGACCTTAACAATAGCTTAACAATAGCTGCTACCAAAAACATCTCTGGGCCACAATGAAACTCTGTACTCTTTTTCTTTAGTAGGAGATTGATTCAAAGGCTTGTCTCAAATATGTCACCCAGCACTGAAAGGAGTTGAAATCTGTTACGAATTTTCATGTAAAAGTAATATGGGTTTTAAAGAAGTTAAGATGCTTTTCGATACACAAGTACCAGATAGTGCTAAGGGTTTGATCAAATGCTTTCATTAAATACTCAGAAAAATGTTTTTGTTGTTTTAAAAATATTACCTGCATAAACATTTGTTTTAAAATACTGATCAGCCTTCATTCCCTTGATTTGTAATTCCACACTCTTTCATGTTTCTGCAAGGTGAACTCTAGAGGAAGTGAGGTGAATATAAACCATGGAAAATTTGGCATGCATCTATAAAGAACCCTATCTTGGCATGATTGCTATTTATTTTGGCAGTAGGCTTTTATACCTTCTAAAAACAGATTATCCTGTATGTCTTCTCAGTTTGCCTCTATTCATTTTAATCTGAAAGTTTAGACTATAGAAAGGGGGAGTGTAGCCAAAATCCATTTCTTTCTCGTTAGATACCATGAGCTGGAAAGGACTTAAATAATGTTTTGCTGATCAGTGGTCACACTCCCCACTCTGCAATTATACCATGGAAATAAACTGTTTGAGTACCTCATTTTTAATAGGGGAATCAGTTTGTCATTGAGTTCCTCACACTTTTAATCGGAGCAACTTTCTGAAAACAAAAACAAAAACACATTTTCCTAATACTTTTTCCTAATTTCCTAATATTTTTTCCTAATACAAACATATTTTCCTAATACTTCTGTATTTAGACAAAGGTATCAAAGAATGGTTTGGTTAAATTTCACTGCAGACAAAACTGTTGACTCCTGAAATAAATGGCTCTTTGGCTATTCTGTCCCTTTTTAATACTGTTTAAGAGCTTCTAGAGGGAAAAGGCAACGCTTGTACATTCGGAGAACTTACTACTCTAAAAGAAACTGCAGCAAAAAGTATATCCCTTCCAGCTAACATTTTTCCTAGCAGTACAATGCAGTAAACCTTACATCCCAGCTTAAATCCTCTTGCTTGTGACTCAAACTATAGCATTTAAAAAGTCTGGCCATTCAAAATTGTAAAAGAAAATTGGCAAACCCAGTAAATTGGACTTGTCTTTTAGCACTGAATAACAGCAGTGTCTGCCTGTGCCTAGGCACCAAGTGGTTATTTAAAGCCAGCCGCCTTGAAGGGAATGCCATGGGAATGGGATTCCATAGAGGATTAATGGTTTTAAATGAGCACCCTCTGCCGTCGCCGCCGTGCCGCTCGGTCCTGCATTTCTTCAGTAGCATTAAGTTTGCGCTGCGCTGGATTAATAAAATCAAACAAAACACTGTATCATGTTTTTAGAGATACCGTGTTGCATATGTTAATACCTTGCTTCTGTATACTGACCTCAGGCAGTGGCTAGGATGGCATCTGCAAACTAACTCTTCAAAACATGAGCTGCACAAAAAACTGCCAAGAGGAGGAAAATAACATTGCTCTGTGTTTGCTTTCCAGCTAAGAAGCTCTTTCAAACAGGCCTTTGGAAAGAAGAAGTCCACCAAGCCTCCTTCCTCACACTCCGACATAGAAGAGCTGACAGACTCCTCTCTGCCTTCATCCCCTAAATTGCCCCACAGCTCAGCAGAGTGCGGGACACCTTCAATGAAACCCTCACAGTCAACATCTGCGTAAGTCTCACAAACCTTTCCTAGCAAAGGGCAGCATGGTGAGATAGACCTCAAGCGTGGCCAGTTGCAGTTCAGAAACCACTGCCCTTTGCCAGCAGGCTCCTTTGCTCCATCCATCTGCCAGTTCTGTAGAGACCTTTGTCCCTGTCTAGACAGAGACTGCTTTTCAAGCAAGTTTTTCTTAGGACAGTTCTATCTTCATTTCACAGCTTTTATCTAAAATATCAAGTGGTTCAAGCTTCTTTCTAGATGCATATCACTTATGTTCTGCTTTTCCTGCACCATTAACTACTTTAGAATTTACATTTAGTAAAGGCCATATACCATACTTTTCCTTCTTCCTGACACACTAAAAATGTCCATTTAATTTCTGCTAATTCTGATTTTTTATCACATGTTCGTTTCTTCTTTTATTCCTACTTCATAAGTATTAATTGATATTTTTTAAAATCTGTTTTGCCTCTTTTTTCTGTTTGGAATTTATTGCAGGATGTTACTTTTTAATTATATCAAACCAGCACTTCACTGTCTCAGGGCCAAGAATCAATGATTAGCAAAAATTTCTTCATTCTCATTTCTTCATTCTCATTTTTTGAGATCTAATACAGCCACCTTATAGAATTCCCAGATCCCATTCATATTCTTTTATGTAGGCTTTTTTTTTTCATTCTGGTAAACTAGTAACCTCTTACAGGTTGGGGAAAAAACTACTGCTTAGGAAGCTTGAAGCTGATTCGTCATCAGCTTTAAGATCAGTAGTAAAAGCTTCAGTAGAAATCACCATCTTTTTACTGCTTTTAATCATACTGAACCTAAACAGAGCAATTTTCTTCAAAAATCTTATCTGCGCAACTAGTTGCAGCTAATCTATTACCATTTCTGACTCACAGATCTACTTTCATAACCTTAAACTGTTTCCTTCCATCCAGCCCTTCTTCTTTTCCTCTTTGATGTGCTCTCCTGATGTATTGGTATTGTCTTGAATTTATCAAGGACAAACTCCACAACTCTTTGCATGCCTCTCTCGGTCCTTGAATCTTAACTTCCTAGTTCTGCCCAGTTCACTGCCTTCTAGTTTTTCCTCCATAACTTTTATAAATACTGATCTTTCTGCTCTCATTTTCTACACAGAATGACAGGTTCCTTCCCTTCTGCAGAGAGATCACATAAAACATACTTATTTAGATTAATTTCTTTTTCTGTTGTACTGATAACATGACTTTCTTCAGAAGACTCTATTTTCCCTTCCATCATTTAACCTTCTTTGCCTTCAAGAGTCGTCATAGCTGTCAGCAGTCTCTATTCAAAGGTCATAACTCAACTCCCTTTATCCTGTGCAACCTACTGATTTTAAAATCCCAAGACAGTAGCAAACAATAAAATTCTGTTTTTCTAACTAACTTTAAAACTTTATCCAGAATTTAATCAGGTTTCTAAACTTCTTTCTATGAATTCTTAGAAATGCTATCTAACATTTCTATTTTTCTTGCTTTTGATTCAGTCTGAGTTTATGGTATTGTACAATACCATATTGTAGGAGCTGAGTTTTGAAGAGCCTTATACAAGAGTGAATTAGATTCATATATATTGATTCTGCTTATGTTACTAGTCTCGGTGCTTCTGCCTGTGCCTTCCAGGACCATTGCCTTGTTTTGTTCTTCACTGTTATCTTCTTTAAAGCTGGCTTGTCAGGGTCTTTTTATCTATCACTCCTCAAAATCTACTTCTGCAAAAATGCCGAAAAGCAAATAGCCAACAAATACATATATGGCTTCCCAGCTGTCCCAAGTTGTTGTATGAGATAAAATATGGATTTCATATCATACGTCTTCCTAGTACTTCATTTCTTATTTGATTAGAGTAGGCATGGGCACTTCAAACCAAGAGCTGTATCATAATATTTGGAAAAAAATCCTGGTATATATGCCTTTATTCATCTTTTTAAAATAATGTGCCTATTTTAAATGATATGCATTATTTTCCTTCTTCATTTTGTTTTTTTTTTCACCACGGATGTCTTCATCTTTCCTTTGCTTATGGTTTCTTTATATATTCCTTGATCTGAGTCTCATGTTCGAAACCACTGCATTTTCCTTTCTCCCACGTGCATGTGTCCCATGCGTGTGTATGCAGGGCACCCTAGTCTGAGCACCCAAGAAAAGACAGAATAGTTATGAGATCTGCAAGATCCTGGGAAAACTGAGTCTGGGGCATGGACTTGCATCTCCTGACCTGAAGAGGGTTGTATTTTTCTTTCCCAAAATGCATTTGCATGACTTCTGGCAATTAAAGGCTGACTTCTGGTTCTTGTTTGTATGTTAGTAGTAACAATGATAATAACAATACTTATTATTACAAAATGTTTTCCATAATTCAGTTGTTCTGCAAACATTAACTAGTGACAGTAATAAAGAGCAAGTAATGTTAAGTGAATTGGCTGAAAATAGTGGTAACTGTAATGATGTATTCAAAATTCAGTGTTTTGTTTTCTACTATTTCTATGCTCTGTAACAGATCTAAGCCTGACTGTGGTATTTAGAGGCAAGACAGAGTCTAACGTAAGAACTGGACAGTTGCTGGATCCTTAGTCTGGTCACATTTCCATCTTTTCTCACTATATTACAGGCTATCCCTTAAAATTAATCCGTATGAAAAATAATCACGTTATCACATCACATTATTTTTAATCACCATGGGAAAAAAAATGTATTTTCAAGCAGTGTACATTAACAAATGACAAACTGTAAGCAAATATGTCAACTGTTACCAATCAGCGCCTTTACAGATTAAAATCTTTTAGATCATAAGGTCAGGGACATTCTGTGCTGTGCAAAACAAAGAAAACCGTTGGTGCTGAAAGGAGAGTAAATGTCTGTAGTGTAATTTGATCGATGTACTTCTGACTACTGAAACTTAAGGAAATTGTAACCTTGGCACCAAAGAAATGGTGCAGAAATAAAATCAAATTAAAGACAATGGGTAGTTCATTCTTGAAAGAAAATATATAAAAAGTTTTTAACGGCGTTCTTTTTTTACCATAGGGAACTATCTTTGTAAACTGAGAAGATACAAAGCAAGCTGATCATTTCATCTTGAGAAGGATTTTTTTTTTTTACAATTTTAATTTGGAGTTTGAGCCTTTTCATGTTTCTTTGATAAAATTCTGTCTTCACTCCTAGGTTTCACCAGCAGCAAGCATTTTCTGCACTTTGATATTTAGTAATAACACTGCTCTGGGGAGAGAACCTGCCTTTAATCTCCCGCCTGTTTCCTGCTCCTCTTTAGGATCTGTGAGTGCACAGAGGCAGAGGCTGAAATTATTCTTCAGCTAAAGAGTGAGCTGAGGGAGAAAGAGCTCAAACTCACGGACATTCGTCTGGAAGCTCTCAGCTCCGCACACCACCTGGATCAGATTCGGGAAGCCATGAACCGCATGCAGGTCAGTACAGTAGCCTGAGTAATGACAGGGGTGCAGACTTAAAGTCTGCTTGGGGTGTTTTCCTTTCCCAGTACTTTGTTTTAGGTAAAGTAAGGCAACAACTTGACCGTACTTTGAAAAGAAGGATATGGCAAGTGTTCACCTTATAATAATAAAATTACACTCGTAGCGTTTATATATTAACAACCAAAATGTGCTTAAACGATAAGGGTGAACACGTAATCCTTTCCCATAGGATATTTGTAATCAAAAACGTCTGCCTGGAGAAAGCAATGTGACAGAGAAGCAGATCAGAGTGATTTCTACAGAGCTTTCATTGCTTGGGCAGGCTGTGTTGGGGGGAAATATGTGTACACTCTATCTTCCCTTCTAATTTCTAACTCAGCCATAGCCTGCAGAAGAATTTATGTAAAATTAGACTAAATAATGGTATCCAGCAGTTCTAAAATTTCATTCCTTTATTACTTATGACACTTTGCAACATCCTTTCCACACATATTTTTATCAAACAACTTGCCTTTAACCTGGATGAAAGTGTGCAGGAAAAAAAAGGACAATGCTCTTCAGCACAGCATGGAGCTTAATGTGACTTGGTTCTTTTGCTGACATATAAGTGCCTGGGTGTCCAAAAGTATCCACAATATCCACACAGGTCTGATGAGTATGGTCTAAGTCCTTTAGATAGATCTGTGCCCTTCCAGAATGACAGGTGAGGTATCAAGGATATCCCACTAAAAGCATGTATTTGGGAAACTGAATCAAGGACAATGGGGTAGGATTCAGCTTGACATTAGGAGAGCTGTGTTTAGAGCTACCTATACATGAGCTCAGTGCCTAAGCTGCTGTTGTTTCCACGTGTGCTCTAGACATGCAGTCGTGGGGCCTCACAAGCAATCCTAAGAGATGCACAGGGTGAAATTTGGCTGCCTAAACATAAGCACCTAGTACTATTTCAGCAGCCTGAGGTATCTACACAGCGCTTAAAGTTTTAGCATTTGACTGCTGAAAGCCCATGCATGCAGTGGCACTAGAAAGCCACTTACATAGCTGAACCCAGCCCATGGGGCTTGTCAACGGAATTGCTCTGTGGTCAGTATTTAGACCAGGTGTATGTGTACACACTTGTGTAGAGATGTCACAGTGGCTGGTTTCATAACAACAGGATCTGGTCAGCTTGCTCCAATTTCTAGTCTTCTTATTTATCTCATACCTGTAGCGGTCTCGCTCACATATTTCAACGAGTACAGTACCTGCCAGCCTCTCAAATGCTCAGAGCCCTAGGTGTCAATACAGATATGAAATAGTTTGGCTGACCTTCAGTTAAGGGGAAGAATAACATCTGTAAGTAAGGGTTCCAATTTCAGAAAGGTAGATTTGGAGAAACTAAAGTTAGAAAGTTTTCTGGCCTAAAAACCTCTTCAGTGTGAATGAGATGAGTAAACGCATGCAAAATCTGGAGATCGAAGGTACGAAAACTTTATGCAAGTGTATTTCCAGCAAGAGGACTACTCCAGAATGGATATCAAGATGCTAAAAAGGAATGAAGGAGAGTACAAACAAATCATGAAGTGCGGACAGAGTGGGAATAGAGTGAGAAGCAAAGTCTAGCTTGGCCTTGTGGAAAATATAGAAAGGAACAGTAGAAAATATATGGATTTTAAAGGAAGAAAAAGAAAAGACACTATTCTGATTTAAAGATAACTTATTAAAGACATTTTGATTATGCCACAAAAAATGAGTACTTTATTTCAGTTCTGAAAGGATGATGGTCAGAAAAGGGAAGGCAGGTTAATGACAATGAGAGTGTAAAAATGGGAGAGTGGTGAGTGAAAAATATTTAAAAGATTAATGTCCCATTTGAGAGAACTGAATGCAGCTCATAATTAAGGAAGAAGTAGTTACAGGACAATCACAAAACCATGGGCAAATAGTTTTAATCCATCAAGTTATAAATGGTACTGTATGAAGGAAGAACAGCTAATGTAGTTCTTTTTCTGCAAAAAAGAAAAAACTATTATGTGGATGCTATATATCTGTATTTTTCTGATCACAGTAATTGTAGGGGCTTTTAAGCAAGTTTTAGACATGGGAATAATTAAAGAATAAGTGGTAAGTGAAAAACAGAATAAAATGTAGAGAGGTTTACCAATGACAAATAATGCCCAATTAATGGGTTTGCTCTAGAGATCTAGACACCATGCAGAAAACTACTCATCTATCTGGACATAAGAGTTTTAGAGAGTCATATAGTTACTTCCAGTAGTGGAGAACAGGATATGAAGGCTTATAGGGAAAGGACAGGGAGTCTTTGGAGCCTTCAAACTCTGTGACATTTTGCAGAAATGATGAGGATTGGGAAGAAGAAAATGTAGTGGGAAAGTTATCTGAATACTGAGTATTCAAAACACCTTAAAAATTGATAGATTGATATCCCATGGCTTATTTCGGCATAGCTCACTTCCTGTTTAGAACCTAAGGTGTACTCGTTTTGACATTCTGTCAGTATTTGGTGCTTTTTCACTTTCTCCTCACCTTTATCTATATGATTGAATTATTTTGTAGCAGTTAGTTACACTTTTTTTGGCTGATGTTATCCATTGTGTTTTTACTTGTATGATGTATTCAAAGAGTCTTCAAAAATGATAAGACTTCTAGCAGAGTGCTGGTGAATGTGGAATTAAATTTGATGTGCAGAACAATCTGCAAGAATAAGCAGTTGCTTTGTACTGTGCCTTACAGAGTTATTGAAAGTAAGATTTAGCTGGTACTGGGCTGTGCTGAGGCTAAGTTTTCTTTTGATTTTTGTACATTCCACAATCACTTGGCACCACAGTTTAGCTAAAAACAAATTCCTATCCATGGTGATTCATCTGTCACTGTAGGTTTTCATCAAAGAGATCTTTTTGGCTGTTACATGAACAATCCCATGTTTGGATGATGAAAAACTCTTATCTGATATGAAGAATTACTATGAAACTGTTAAAATACCAAATTCTAATTGTCCATTTTTAATTTCAGTGCTCCCCTGTGAAGTTATTGCTTAAATTGTACATTGAACAGCAGTCATCATTTCCCATGACTTTAGAAGATATGGAAATACACAAAACAAAATTTTAGAAATAACTTTTTTAGCTGACTATTACATAAGATATTTGATGATACAAAATAAAACTCTAAAATTGGGTATAGTTGGGAAAATTCTCCCCATACCTGTAGTATAGCGAACTGTACAATATATGCAGCACCTCAAAGACTATGTTGGTTAATAACTGTCTTGAGGTAAAAGCTAAAATGAAGTTGTAGGGCTTTTTCCTTCATTTCAGAAGTGAAGGCAATCCACTTTTTACTGGATTTATGTTTTTGCTCTAGTGCCACATACCACTGTGGAGCTGCTAAACCAATTTGGCTCCTGCTTGTGAACAGCCAGCACCTGAATACCCACCCCGGCAGTTCTGTGAAATATAACCTCCTGTGTTTTTGTATTGGATTCTTTTGAGTACAGAATGAAATTGAGATCCTGAAAGCTGAAAATGATCGCTTGAAGGCTGAGACAGGCAATACTGGAAAACCTACCCGACCGTCATCAGAGTCTTCAAGCAGCACATCGTCATCTTCATCACGGCAGTCGCTGGGGCTTTCTCTGAACAACTTAAACATCTCAGAATCTGCTACATCAGGTCAATATATGATGTGTACTTGCATGCCTCAGGAATAATTTATTGTTTTCACCCTCTTAATAGGCTCTATATCAAAGGCACGTCTGAAACTTAAAATACCTCATATTGCTTTTATGAACATCAGATATTCATTCACTAATGATGATGAAGAACAATGCTGGCAGTCATTTCTGAAAATGTGGCTTTTGGCAGGGTCTGAATAATAGTAACAGCTTGTTCATTTTATTTCTTTACTTTCTAGCAATGGTTTCCAATGCTCTTTGATTATCTGTTTTTTTTTATTATCTGGTTCTTTGATAAGAACAGTGCCTGTAGTAGTATACATGAGACCTGCACCAGTATATTGTTTTGGCCCTGTGGGACAAATAAGAGCACTCTACAATATACTTCCCTCTTTAATTCACAGGCCATTTATTGGTAGGTTAGATCCTTTAATATCATTGCGTAGTTTAAGCTGGGGAAGGTGATCTCAGTTAATGTTATCTCCTAATTATTTTTTATGTGATATAGCTAGTTAGTATGTGTTGGATCAGATCACCATTTATCTTAGGAGCACTGCTGGCTCCTATACTCAGTATCTTCTGTGAGCAAGGGGAAGCTTTGCTCCACATCCTGAACACTAACATTTGGTTCTGTCATACCACAGAGTTTATGATAATAAGCCTTTGACACTTGTTTTGATAATGCCGTCTCTAATGTTAGAACCACAAGTACAGCAAATGCAAAGCAGCACTCACTGACAGAGATGCACAGAAAGTATAATGCAATTTCTGGAAGCAATAAAATGTGGTTAATAATTATTGAAAAGTCTAGGCAAGAGTACAACTGTGAACATGCCAAACCGCCTGACTAGAATTTGGGTTGGCAGTTTGTCATAGTATCTTGCCAGTCATTGATTACATGGGTATTTGAACATTTCTTCTGGTTAATATCAGATTTTATATGAAAATTGGTATATATTTTTTTTTACATCCCAGCCAACATTTTTTCCAAGTTTAACTTATAGAATTGATGAGCGTGGGTCAGACCTTGCTATACAGTGAAGTGTTGTAAACACAGGGGAAAAAAAAACTTTATTGTGGTTATATCCACACACATTACAAAAATATAGAAAAGTTATTTTCAAAATGATAATCGTAGAAAGTCTTTCCTGAATAGCAATCAATAGCACTGTGTCTCTAGACTCCAACTTTTTCTAGATACAGGAACAAATATAATATAAGCTTTATATAATTTTCTATGTTATTGGTTCTAAACGTTTTCTAGCATGTAAAGTAATTACTTTTGGTTACAAGAAATTAAAGAAATAAGGGTGCCTAATGAGGAGTGGAGGATTTGTACTCCATTTATATGCGAATCCAACATTTTTGATTTTTGTGAGCATCATTTTACTGCAGTGGCAGAGAACTGGGAAGGATGACAGCTTGCAGCCAAGTCCTGTGGGACTCCTGTGGCAGCTGAAGTGCTGTTGCACAGAAGTTCCTCAGATGAGGATAAGTTAATCATGCTGGGGATTAAGCTTAGAAAGATAACGAGGGCTTTGGCTGGTCCAGTGAAAATATCCGTGGCACTTTCTAGCAGGCCAGCATTCCCAGTGCTACTTCCTCAAGGCAGGACCACCTCCTGCACCTCCAGAGAGGTGTGAGTCGCAGGTGCGGGATCACGGATGCCCATCCTGCAACCCGCCCTGGAGTAGGGAGCAGGGAACAGAGCAGGGCCGTGTGTGTGTGCTAGTCCAGTGCCGGGATCTCCACAGTGCAGCTAAGGACAAGGCCTGGCAGAAGGCTATTAAAGCAGTTAACACCCTGGGGAAATGCTCAGTTGGGCATTTTCTCAGCCCTGATACCCATGAAAGGGAGAGCTCTCTGTAGCAAATGGAATTCCAGGTGCAGAATGGTGTCTCATTCCCAAACACTTAAAGAAACACTTAAAGAAAACACTTCAAAGGCCATGTGAGGGTCATTTAGGGATCAAAAAATTTCAGAGGAGAACCAGAGACATTTTAAACTGGCCTCAGAGGAACTCCATCATTATTGAAAATCTTTAGGTTTGTCAAGTATGCCAAAATACAAGACAAGGCAAGTGAAAGAGGTCATGTTGGTGGCCCAGGAAAACTGTTTGCCTGGAACAAAATAGGCATAGGTTTGTTTAAGCTGGCAACAAAAATGATTCTTGATTAGATCTATTTAAAAAAAAAATAGCAGAATCTGCTTTTTAGGTCAGGGTGGAAGCTGCCAGACATTGTACATGAAGGCTCACTTATTTCTAAATACGTTCATTGAAGCCATGTTCATGAGCCTTTTGAGTTTTCTGCTTTAAACAAGTACCTCTGTGACTGAATCTTACTGGCACCTCAGTTTAATTTGTGTGAAATCCAGTCTTGTGCAGACTATGACATGAAGTCAATGCATTACTTCAATCTTCACAATAAGAACAAGCAGGATTTAGGGTAGTGGGTACTTACTGTGCTGGCCTTTGAAGAAAATGCAAATCCAAAATGTCTTCTAACTTGATACTTAGAAAGCCTAACAGAAGATTCTTTGAGAAAACCTCTGTAAAAAGATGGCAATTTTATCCTTTGCAGTAATGCCTGAGACTTAGCCTTCATTAAGAAACATATCCTCCTGCATTCTTGTTTTAGGAGTTGGGGAGGAGGTCTAAATCAGAGGCCCAGAGCAGATCAGAATCACTCTTTAGCTCCAAGAAACTTTAAACGTTTAACTGGAGGAATGGCTGAGTGCAGAGTCCCATTTTCAGGTGGAATGCAAATTGCTTTTTAATGATTTCTCCTTGTAAGACTCTTTTTATGGGGAGAGATGACTCTATATCCATATGGTGTACAGAAGGTAAAAAAAAACAGCTGGAAAGAGAAATTAAAGAGCTGTTTTATGGAGCAGCAAATGTAACAGTGCAAGGATTTGTTGCTTTTTTCTTGATAGCATTGTAAAAGGCAGGATGAGTGCCCAAAGGTGTAAAGCTAATTCCATTTTTAAACAGTCTTGTGGACATAAGATAATTCTGGCCATATTCCAGGAGGAAAGCAACAGCAAGATTGTTAGGCAAGAATTTCTTTCACATAGCCCAATTTATTTTTACATGGTTAAAGTGTCTTATGAATACTACTCCAAACCATTGACAAATTGTTGCTTCATGTCCATCAGGAAAGGCAAAGTAGGAACAAGTACAGGTTCAAATGACTGTACTGCCAGGTGTTGTGATGACAGCCTTTCTTTTTAACAAAAAAACACTCTTCAAACAAGTATTGAACTGATGAAGTGGATATAACTGATCTGTAACATTAATCACGTCTCTTCTTGTACCGTAGATATTCTACTAGAAGATGTCTCAGAGGGAGCACTCCACAAAGAAGGCCATAGCGTGAAAATTTTAGTCACTATAAACAAGGGCTACAGTCGAGCCAAGGTAAGTTCATTATCCAAAGGTCTAATCACAGAATTACAGCTCTGGCAAATCCTGCAGTATAGTGGCTGCAGTCCTTTCAGTATTTTCAGTCATAAACTACATGGAAATATCCTAAAGATAGCACTTACCTTCTGTGTCATCTGTATATGTTTAATTCAGTTAGTATAATATATGCTAATAATGTCACATAGCTTCCTCCTGCTTTTGTGATGGCTCAGACGCTACCAGTTCTTAATTTAATTAGTAGAGAACTGTTCTGGGACCTGCCATCTCCATTCAAACATGGTTATAGATTAGATATATGACTTAGTCCCTAAAGGTGCAGGTATGAATATTTTGCTAAAGCAATCAATTTGGAATCCCATTGTCATATTTCATGTTTTATATTACAAAATATTATAAATACAACACAGATTTTATTTGTATATGGCTTTCTCTAAGCACAGATGCAACCTAAAAGCAGAGTAAGATGCTGTGTTTCCTTTCATATTCAAATGTACAAAGTATTATTATTGTTACCTATTTCTGGCTCAGAGATTTTTAGTAAAGTTTTAGCATTGCATTCTGCATAATTTTATTTTCCTTATTGGTAAATTTAGTTTTGGCACAAGTTGTTAAATCTCTGTCTTTGTAGGACCAGAAAACACATGCGTACCTGATAGGATCAATTGGAGTGAGTGGAAAAACAAAATGGGATGTTTTAGACGGTGTAATCAGACGCCTTTTTAAGGTAAGATGCTGAAAAACTAGCTCAAGCATTAATTCAATATCTTTTTCTGCTTTAGAAAAAAAAATCTGTATTTTCTTTTGTCTTGACAAGTCTTTTTTTTTGACGTTTAGCTGATACCACTGTTAAGCATTAATTTTAAGGTTGTTCTTTTATTTAGATTATAGGCAGTTCTGTATTTCATGCAACTCTGAGAACCTTCTTGAAATATGACTTCATCTGTACCAAAGTATGTGTCTGTATTACTTCCCTTCAATGACTATAACTATTTGTATGTTCTATATTTTCTTATAATTTCAGGAATATATTTTCCGAGTGGATCCAACTACCAGCCTGGGTTTAAACTCTGACTGCATTGCTAGTTATTCTATAGGGGATGTAATTAGAGCCCACAGCTTAGAAGTGCCTGAACTGCTGCCTTGTGGATATCTGGTTGGAGATAATAACATCATCACTGTGAACCTCAAAGGTAAAACCACAAGAATATTTTTGCAGATACTGTATAGTTCTTCACTGCATTCCCCACATTTCCCTTCATTTTCTTTTTGACTTGACCTTTCTGTAGCCTGACCCCTACCACACAGGGGCATTTTGAGGCAAACCCAAGAATATCCCTTTCCTTACTCGTCTGACTCTCAAATCACAGCAAAGTAAAAAATTCTGAATAGGGAGGGAAAAAAAAAGGAGCTTATGATCAGAAAAATTAATGCATAACCCAGTTCCACAGAAGAAAAATGAAACATTTCAAAAGCTGTAGGGATTTGCTGTTGGACGGGAGAGAGGCCTTCAAAAGAACTGTGCATGTATTGATGTGACAACTGGTAATCCTTGTGGCTGTCGCTTTGACCTTTTTCTATCGTGATTGTCTGAGCCTCACTGAGCCTTCTCTTCACGTTCACTTAGAGTTCGTTTTTCCCATCCAACTAGTCACGCTGCCACTGCTTAATTTTTAGGCCCTGTTGAAAGATGTAAATATTTCCTACAGGGATGGAAAGCTACATGGGAGTTTGCTTTAGGCAGCAGTATCTAACCTGCCTTCAGCATGGCACAGACATCATCAGGTGCTGGGCCAAACCTTAGCAAGGATATAGACAAGCCATTTTCCTTTTCTTTTGTTTCCAGGAGTGGAAGAAAACAGTTTGGATAGTTTTGTGTTTGACACATTAATTCCTAAGCCAATTACCCAGCGGTACTTTAATTTACTGATGGAGCATCGCCGAATTATTCTGTCGGGACCCAGTGGCACAGGAAAGACCTATTTAGCTAACAGACTGGCTGAATATATAATAACTAAGTCTGGCAGAAAAAAAACTGAGGATGCAATTGCAACTTTTAATGTAGATCACAAGTCAAGCAAGGTAAGTCACAACTGACACGGTAACCTATTGCCTCATTTGTAGTGAGGACACCGCATAGATCCTGCTAATTGGCATACTGTTTTGTTGCTCATTTGTCATCCTTTCCTACAAGGATTATCTCCAACCCCATGAGTAATGAAGAGCAGATCTCTCGGTTCTAAACAGAGCACTGAAGCACTGGGAAGGAAACTTGAATTTTTGCTCACTGAAGGAAACTCACTTAAGTGAGTTTTCTTCAGTGCTCACATCTATACTTACTTAAGTATAGATGCAGAATAAAATGGCCAGGTAAATTCTGTTCTTAGAGTGCCTAACTCCTTGGAGAAAAAGGCTGGGTATATAGTAATGCTGGGCTAACTGTCTTTTTTTTTTAATAGTGAAAGTAGAACCTATTGCTGGCAGAGATTTGAAAATGAGGGTTTTGAACTAGTAACTAACCTGGATTCAGTTTCTTAATGCACACTGTATAAATACTACTGCTGCCACAGTGTTGGAGTGCATCAGTCAGGATCTGACCATGCTAAAATTACCTCACGCATCTTACCATACTCAGGGTCATTTATTTAGCCTAGATTGTCGAGCTTCTAATATCACTACTCTGCTACCCACAATAATATGATTCAACTGTTATCCTAAGTCAGGAATTTTCCTCACTTGGTACCCAGAAAGATAGTCAGAAAATGAAAGGTTTTGCGCAGGCTTTCAGCTTTTCACAGAATGTGATTAATGTTAACATAATATAAGAAGGAAGAAGATGCAGATCCCGAAGGGATGGGATAACCATTCCAGTGAAAACATCTCTTTTCAGTGTCTTTATGCAGATGATTTGTGATGCCATTTACTTCAGCAGGGAACATGTTCATATTTTACTGTTATACCATATATGCATTTAAAAGGGAAATCTTCCCAGAGAAGAAAGAACTTTGACTTGCTTCTAAATTGCTTGTTGTACGTGATTTTTCTATTCCTTCTATTCTTTGTTTCTATGAAGATTACATAGAACTTCTGGGTTTATAATAAGAAAGAAAAAAATATATCATTGTCAAATGCAGTATGCTTGAATATAGGTGCTGCTATTCTTTGGAAGAAATCCATGATTTTCTCCATAGATCTTAAAAAGCCAAACAGAAAGAGTTCTTGAAATGAAAAAAAGTTACGTGTTGCCATTAAATAATAACAATAAAAAATTTGCTATCACTGATCCATGAAGTACAATGACAACAGAAACATTGTCCATAATACTAAACATTCTCACCACTGACAGAATTAGATACCTCAAGCAATACAGTTGTAAAACTTGGCCAAACCAGGGCCCCAAGAGCAAGGAAATATCAATAGAAACATGAAAAGCCCTGATTATGGAACGTTTTATTTTATTCCAGCACTAAATGGCAGCCAGACAGATAGCTGACAAAAAAAAAAAGTAAAAAAAAAACTAAAAAAATAAATGCTTACACAAGGAACTTTACTAAGAAATTAAGAAGTGTGATACAGTATTTTCAAAAGACTGAACAGATTTTCAGTGAGAGAGCTGAAAGGAAATAGCTGAAGAAAGCAGTTCCATATACCTAGACTGGGTAAAAATTAGCTGGTTTTGATATATAAATGTGGCATTCATAAAATTGGAGGGCCAATTAACGAGAATTGCTCAGCCCACTGGAAATTGGATATTTCCCATTGGAGATAAGATATTTCTTAGCAGATTCCTGAGGAATGTATCCACCAAATGGATATGCTTCAGTCTCTTGCCTTATGTTTAGTGCCTTTGTCTTTCCTCACATATGACTTCAGTATTGCCCTAACATAGGAGCAGAGCTGATCCAGTTGAATTATCTACAGCTGGGAAACCCTGTAGCAGTTTGTTTCTGGAAATCTTTTCCACTGTAGTTACATGCATAGTCTAATTGGCCTAATCTTTTCTGTTTCTTTGTTAATTCTGTGGCAGGATCTGCGACAATACCTGGCTAATCTGGCTGAGCAGTGCAGTGCTGACAACAATGGTGCTGACCTCCCCGTGGTCATAATTCTTGATAACCTCCACCACATTAGTTCACTAAGTGACATCTTCAATGGTTTCCTCAATTGTAAATATAATAAATGGTAAGTTTCACACATGTGAAATGTGTTTGCTGGCTTGTAGAATAAAATATTCCATTGGAACTTTAGACTCCCTTATACTAGATGAGGAAAGCTCTTAGAAAGGTCCTTAAATTTGAGTGCTCATATAATTTTCCCCTTCTTCAGACCAATATTTCTGGTGTCTATTTCTCCTTATTTATACAACTCCCAGGCATGTCAGTGAGATATTAATGTAATATTGAATTTAAGAATGGATTTAAATGCTTGACTGGATTAGGGTCTTGTTCCTTCTGTCTGTCAGATCAGGTCTGTCAGGCTCGTTAGTACCATGTGGAGACGTTATGAGACAGTAAGAATAAATGCAGTTTATAACAGTGGAATCTGGGGTATATGTGAACCCATGAATCACGCTATGCAGAAGCAGCTGTATAGCTGATGGACTTGCATTTCCTACAGTTTTCCTGTGAGTGTAGAAATGTGAACTTGACCAAATGTCCTGTATTGCAAAGGAAGAATACAAATATTGGTATCTGGAAACTTCTACTGGCTTATTAATCAGGATATTTCCACTGCAAATCTCCATCATAGGAACAACCCTTCATAAAATTGCTGTGCACTTATTTGTGAGATGCCCTGGCTTCTGAAATTGAAACTCTAAGCCTGCTACCAAATAATGAGGTACCCATGCACGGGTTTACCTCATTTCTTTGTTACAGATGGGTACTAGTAAACTATAAATGTGCAGAAGGGAGAAACATACAAGAATAAACATGCAAAAAAAAAAAGAGGTCAGCTCAGAAATACTTTAAATCTAAGACTAAAATATATCTATGGTCTCTTTTCAAAGTTGGTCTAGTGCAACTCAGAATATTCTCAGAATATGTGAATGGGTTTTCTCTCAACAAAATTCCCACCTGAATCTACTACTTTTCTCTTTCTAGTCCCTATATTATTGGAACTATGAACCAGGGAGTTTCTTCTTCACCAAATCTGGAGCTTCATCACAATTTCAGGTACATTTGCTCTGTATTTATTTTGTCCATTTTTGCACAGAGCTCTCAAACTCCCTTCTTCTTAGCCTAGTTCTTCTGCAAAGATCCATCACAGCAAAGTGGTTTAGCTCCTATATTGGCAACTCTCAGAGTGGTATTTTTTCCTTGTGGTGGAAGAAACAAAATACTTCTCCTCTATCTCTAGCATGATGCTACGGTTGTTGCCTTCTGTTTATCTTCAGTGCTGTCTTGAATTCTAGCTGAAACCTGTTATCTTGATTACATTGCAGCAGGGGGCAATAAGGAAAAAATATAACCTGGTGGTTTATCAGAGCTGTTTTGTGTTTGCTGGTTCACCAGCCTTTGGATCTCATGCCATCATTTTCATCTGTATGTTCAAGTGGATATGGTATATTAGCTATTCATTGCTACCTGACATTTATCCTTTCTTCCCAGGTGGGTGCTGTGTGCTAACCACACAGAGCCTGTTAAAGGTTTCTTGGGCAGATACCTGAGAAGGAAACTGATTGAGACTGAAATAGAAAAGAACATACGCAATAATGAGCTCATGAAAATCATTGACTGGATCCCCAAAACGTGGCATCATCTCAACAGCTTCCTAGAAACGCACAGCTCTTCAGATGTAACCATTGGTGAGTCCTGTTCCAGTGGTTAGAAATCAGGATGAAGGCTGAGCATAGCAGAGATTAGTAAAGGTTGAATTTCCTTTTATAGAAAATATTCTGTCCAATTCTACCATGGGAAATGCAAAATCACTGTGGGGAAATTGCTTGGTTAGTATTAACAGCAGATTGAAAAGAAAATTTAAAGTTTAATGAGAAAGTATGTATTCCTTAGCTTTTCTGCCCTGGTTGCTAAAGACTTTTGAGTAAATGATCATCATTTAAAACATTCAACACCAAAAATGACCTCAACAGCAAGTCTTCAAAGTTTAATTTTTTTTTCCTGCTTTCACATTGCAGCATATACTGCAATAAAAATACTGAGTCTGTCAGTTCGGCAAATTAACAGGTGGGAGATGCACATATACCTGAGGTCTTTTAGTGAAATAGCTATGTTAACAGAAAATCACACTTTAACATAGCTATGCCAGTAAAAGATTTTTTTTTCTGTTTTGTTTTTTCTGTGCAAGTGTTTGTCAGGCCTTAGGACTGCATAAAGTGGCGCTAGCTCACTTTTAATAATAGCACTGATAGCTCAATAGATGTAGTCTCATATTACCATTTCCTTCATTGGAGTCTGCTCCGGTGCTAATTTTTCTTTAATTTTGTAAAGGTTATTTTTAGTGTGTCCAACTCCTTCAACGTGTGTAATGCACACCTTGACTTCTCAGGTCCCCGCCTTTTCCTCCCTTGCCCTATGGATGTTGATGGCTCCCGGGTGTGGTTCACAGACCTCTGGAACTATTCCCTAGTACCGTATCTTCTGGAAGCCGTGAGAGAGGGGCTTCAGGTAAGTCCCCTACTTCAATGAAAATTTGTGTATTAGTTTCACAGGCATTTGTGTATTAGTTTCACAGGCATTCTTGGTTTTAAGCAATGCATCCCAGTGTTGTGTATTTACAAGAAAAAAAATGCAGTAAGTTTATAAAAAACAGCTTTGGACTCACTTTGACTTGCTCCTCTACCCTGTCCTCCTCAGAGCTAGGGGTTAGCAGCGTCTGCATTACCACATTAATCAAGTTTCTTCTGCTTTAATAGCAGGGGTGCAAATAGTTTTGCTGTATATACCACTGTCTGTTCTCCCATGTAAGTAAGAAATTAGGACGATTGTGCATCTCTGGAGCAAACCTAAATCTTGAAAATAATCTGGACTTTTTTTTTTCTATTAGATTTCTCCCTTTTACTTTCTTTTTATGTACTGCAATCCTGTGAGAAGATATATTATGGAAAGGTAGTTTTTTTTGCCACACATGAAAGAAATTACTCATGGTGCAGAGGGGATTGTCCTGGACCAGTCAAAAAAAACTGTGCAAGCAGTTGCAATGTCTTTATCACCTTGCATTGACATAGTGTCATACTGATGAGATGGAGGTTTTGAATCTTGCCTGTTGCATATCTCACGCTTTGCTGAAATTGCTTGTCTCTCTGGGAATTAGAGTCTTTAGACCTTGTGCAAAAACTTGCCAAATGTCTGATAGAGCAGCCACAGTGAGATTAACAGTGCTTGTTTGGACCAGCCATAAAAAACAGTAATAGGCTTCATGCTCATATTTTTCCAAATACTCAGGGTACCTACTTAAATGAAAAGTTCAGCTCTAGAGCAGAAGATGGCAGCAGACAGAAGAAAATACAGTGTTTCATGAACCTTTCCAATTTTTAGATGCTTTGGATGACATCCGTAGAACAACATTTTTCATGGTGCACAGAAATCTTTTGCATGATATAATTAGATATTCCTAGATCCAGAGCAGAGTGGAAAATGACTTTCAAGCCTTCTACTTAGCAAACTCATATGTGAGATCCAGAATCTACAGTCCTTGTTCCAGACTCCAGGAAAGATTTGATCTCTGTTAATCCAGAATGAAGGAAGTGCTGCCTCCAGCCTGGAGAGAGTTTTCTACCTCCCTGAAAAAACATTTCCTCTCGGCTCATTTAGGCACATGCTTGCTCAGCAGCCTAGCCTCTGCAAAGGGCATAAGGAGCCTGGTTATCCCTCTGCATAATTAGGGAACTTGGCTACCTAACCTGGAGCGCTGGATCAGCGAGGGCCTGGGAGCAGCTGTTGCGATGATAAGCACATCTCTGTGGTGTTAGCACTAAAATCCATAACTATTTCATTCCTCGCTAGAAGCGTGGCCCATCTGAATGCCCCATAGAGTATTCCCTGCCAATATTATGCTGCTGCTTAGACTGTCTGAAGCTGTTTGAGCTGGGGCAGATCACAGAAAGCACTGCTGAATTCTTCTCAAGCCCAACATGTCCTTTTTTACTGCAGACAGCATAGCTGGAGGGAAGGTATAAAGCGGCATCTGAGGGTCTCCCAGTTAACATGTTACTCCTGAACTGCAGTTCTCACCTACTTCTGCCCTCATTCCAGGTTTGTAAACACTGCTGTGCTTCACAGCAGGGGAATCCCAGCCTTTGTGGATTCCTTCTCTTAAGAAAGATCTCAGACTTACGTTGTGGACCGCATGTCTTCCCCTATGCTTATGGATCTGGATTTACTAGGAGAAGAAAACAACCTGCACAGCACAGTTTTCACTGATATGCCTAAAGTAAATTACCTGAAGGTTTTGTTTCACGTGGTATCAAAAATTTGTAACTCACTGTTGCCTACGAATATCACTAGTTATGGAGTCCCTTTCAACATGCAGCCACGCTACGTATTGAGGAGCACTAATGGAGCTGCGGTTGCTTGAATTTCTAATCCTATCTGAGATAGGAAGCACTCTTGAAGCAAACAGTTCACTGAAATGGTTTAGATACTTTGGTTACCTTTGGCCTACAATTGCAACTGTCCTAAAAACTCCATAGGACAAAAACTTACATGTATTATGTCCACAATACAGATGTATGGGAAGAGGGCACCGTGGGAGGATCCCTCCAAATGGGTAGCTGATACCTATCCATGGAGCTCAGCATCGCTGCAGCATGAGTGGCCATCACTGCTTCAGCTGAGACCAGAAGATGTTGGGTACGAAGGTTACGCGTCAGCAAAAGAAGGAACGACCTCAAAGCACGTTCCACAGAGTGAAACAGAAGGGGATCCCCTGGTAAGATTTAAATGTGGGGAGAGCTGCTTTGCAGTATGTACCTGACTGTCACACATTAAATTGTAATGTGTGCAGTAAAGAACGTACTGTTTACCTGTTCCAATATGGTCTTTTAAAATTAATCTTACCGTAATTTATAAAAAAAAAAGTGATAGGAATAAAAGGAAAATCTGTCAAGAGAGAAGATACTAATACAAAGCTATTGTGTCCTTAAACTGCACGCATATCTCATCTGTCCTCTAATGTATATGGTCTCCATCATGATAATTGCTCTTAAGCAATTTATTAATTGATTTATTCTAAAAAACATCTTTCCAGGTCAGGCAATATGTCCTCTACATTCAACAGATGAGGAGCACACGTTATCTAACTTATCTGTTGTAGGGAATTTAGTGGAAATGCAAATTCGACAGCCATCCTCCAATTCCTCAGAACATTTTAAGATAAATAATGACTGTATAGCAGTCTTAATGAATATGGAATG
The DNA here is from genome assembly GCA_013389825.1 of Crypturellus undulatus. Taxonomy (NCBI): domain Eukaryota; kingdom Metazoa; phylum Chordata; class Aves; order Tinamiformes; family Tinamidae; genus Crypturellus; species Crypturellus undulatus. The sequence continues at coordinate 234,200 of VWPW01020777.1, forward strand.
GAAGTGTGGTGACATTAAAAGATAAGAGGTTGATTTCCCTAAATGCCCTGTATTATTTTATTCAAATAGGATCCCAGACGTTTGGGTTTACCAATGCCTCCTCTGCTAATGGAATATTAAATTGCATATATTGAACTGCTATTCTGGTACATTCTCTATAGACTGTCTTTATCATAATTCATAATACCATTTTAGAGAACTACCTTTGGAATACAGGAAAGGGGATTTCTCAGAGCAAAAAGCATTGAAATCTTCTGAATGCCGAGGAAATGAATCATTAGCTGCACCAAAGTGTTCAGTCCTGTAAACCAAGTATTGCACTTTTTGAAAATGTGTGGGGAATCAGCTCCTCTGATCCCCTGTCTCCCAGCCCAGAGGCTCTGGGGTGCTTCCCCTGTGATTTGGGCTGCCAGCAAGCATGTTGGCCAGGTTGCCAGCACACAGGCATCACCCGTTGCTCCCGACATACTGTGATCGTTTGCTGTTTACAGCTTCCCATATTTGACTAGTTACGAGAAGTTTGAAACTTCTGCCCATAAGGCTTGACCGTGCCTAAAGGGAGCTAGTGGGAGAGCAAACACTGGCCCTGGGGGGACAGACTCCCACCCAAGGATTGTGCTTGTGGAGATAGGAGATTTCATATATGGGCTGCATTACACACTTACTGCAGGTACCTGCACCCTCAAATATACATAGCTATTAAGCTTACAGCTAAAGCTACCTGCCAGGATTAAACATCATTAAACACTGCTCAAAGTCCAGAGAAGGAGCAGGGGGGTTGGACTAGATGACCGCTAGACGTTCCTTCCAACCTCAACCATTCTGTGATTCTGTGATTCTGTGAACGTTTTACAAACTTCAGACTTGAGACCATAAAAATATAAAGATTCCTGAGCAAATCAGAAAACGGGTTTAACACCCACACACAAAGAACCTCTCCTTCTCATTTTCATTCCTGTTCCCTGTAATGACAGCTTATTTGTTCTTTGAAATACATTAAAGCCATGTTAGCATTGCTTGCAGCCCTGAGTATGCTGCCAGGGGTGGATGTTTCATAAATAAAATCCCAGTAGTTACACAGAGCTGGTGTCAAGCATCCAAGTAATTTTCTGGAGCTTGCTGCTGGTTTTTATGGTATTTCAGATGGGCTTCAGGTTCCAGGAATGCCCAAATGAGCAATGTGGGGCTCTCCCCCCTCTCCAGGGAAGGAGGGTCTCTAGAGCAGCTGGTATCTTTTGGGAAGCAGCTGGCCCGAGTCCACCCCTCGCTTGCAGCCTGCCCGTCTCTCTCTTGCAGAGGGGGCATGTTTGTGTGATTATGTTTTGAGTTGCTTTCTCCAACGTATTCTGTCTGCTTCATCCAAAAATTATTTGGACGCCTGACTGTTTCCAAATACAGGCCCAGATGTCCAGCTGCGATACGGCTTCCTTCCCCTGCCCGTGCTGCAGCTGCAGCCGCAGCCGCTGCCACCTTGGAATTAGAGAGACTTATCAGGCAGCTCCACTGTGTCCCCCTGGCCCCTTGCACCTTTAGACTTGCTCTGCTGTTTAAAGACCAGCAGACAGCGAAGAGGGTGCCAGGAGGAGCCGCTGGCCCCTTGCCCTTTCCAAAATCCTTTTGTGTGGGACCCCTCAGTGGAATACCAGCACACCCCATACGGCGGGGGGGCTTTATTAAAATTTAGCATGGCTGTGGCAGCATCGGATGAGATGAGATTATGCAAACGTTTCCTTCTGCTTTCAGATGAATATGCTGATGAGGCTTCAGGAGGCAGCCAACTATTCGAGCGCACAAAGCTGTGACAGTGATAGCACCAGCCACCATGACGATATTTTGGATTCATCCCTCGAATCGACTCTCTGAAAGACACAAATCGTGGTGCAGGATCATGGTAAAATCTGTTTCCACTAGACCACTGCCAGTATTAAAGCAGCACGCCGAGGTCCCTGATTGAGAATGGTGTGTTGGAGGTAGGCAGGAGACCTAACTCTGCAAAGTCAGGAAGAAAAATTGAGGTGGAAAGCTTGAATTAGTTTAATTTCAAGGCATTTCAGTATCTCTGGAGCCAAGTGCGACTCCGTTTGTCAACTGGAAAGGGCCCTAGATCAAGGGCATCTAAGCAGATTGCACATGTGTTAGCCAAACTGGAATTTTTTCCCCCTTTTCTCTCTCTCTCTGTCTCCCTTTAGCTCTCTCTCTGTCTCTCTGTACAAGTGCAAACTGGTTCCTTTTCCTTTGCTTTCCCCTGGCGCGTGAGCAACGCGGTCTCCTAGTTCTCCTCTCACCGCTGCTGCGCCGTGCGGTGCTGGTCACAGGGCGGCAGTGGCGTTGGCGTCGCACTGCTGCCCATCCCAAAACAGGTCAGAGATGATGGTGGTAACTCCAAAGCACAAGCAGCATTGTGCAATCGCCAGGAAACATGACTGTGATATGCTGGATAAGTGCCAATTTAATTCTAACTGCCATGGTCACGGTGATGCTCTCCATCGAGTTTTTAGTGTACGAGTCACAGATTTTATAAAGTTGTTTTTACCACAAAGGTCTTTTTTAACCACCTGCCCACTCCTTAACCGCAGTTTTATACCAATTACTAGCCAACACTGATGAAAGGCTTCTTAGGGCTTCATTTGTTTGAGCCTTTTCAGTGAAAGAAGGAACATTTCCTATGGTGCTGTCTCACTGCCTTAAAACAGATTTCTAGAACAGTTTTACAGCTGGTTTAGTTCCTAAACCATTGGTAATTTACACTGTTTTTTTCTTCATTTACTAATGAAAAATGTCAGTTAACACAGTAGCCTCATATCTGTATATCATGATTTTTTAAAGAAATGGATAGGAGAAAGAACAGTTGCTATATAATATTTTTATCTTGTGAATAGATTGCTCTGCCTACCCTCAGAAATACACAAGGAACCCAAACCCACTCCCACTGCCACCTAAATGCTGAGAAAATCGGCTCAAATCCATTTGGCCTCATGGAATGGAGTTTTTGGAGGATAGATGTTTTGAATTCTTATCCAGCAGAGCTGGATGCACTTAATGCAGCATGAGCACAAATATATGTTTGTTTTTGTTTTTTTTTTCTTTTTTTTTTCCTTTTTCTAGTTTTAGCATGTTGTTTTGATTGCTATTGTTGTACATGAAAAAAAAATCAACATAAAAGAACACTGAAGCAGTGATGTCCACTGTGGAAGAGGAAGAGTTTATACTGTAAAAGTGGGTTGGTTTTGCACAGTCTACTGGGTGGGTATTGTAAATATTAAAAGAAAAAAAAAAAAGAAAAAAAAAAGCCTTGCACAAATAAAATCAAAACAGGCAAACAACAAAAAAAAATGTATTTTATTCTGTTGGTGTTAAGAGATGTTTCACTTGCTGAGATTTCCTGTATGTTACAAACAAATACAGAATGCAAACCTTAAAAGCTGTTATTACCTGGTGTATTACCTGGTGTGTTTGTCCTGTATTTACAGTTGTTATGACTATGCAGGAGCTATCAGTGCTAGCGTGAGCATGTTTCAGTTTCTATATGAAACCAATACACCTTTGGGGGAAACAAACATCAGAAAAAAAAGTCTTAAGTGCATATGTCATGGCAGGCTACAAACAGATTGCATGAAACCCGCTCAGCAAAGTCGGCAACGCTCTGTTACCACACGAGGCAGCCGGTGACAATGATTGCATACAAACAACAAGTACCTAAGGGCTTTGGCATTGTGTAGCCATGTGCTGTACACCTACATGGATGCTACCTTCAGGATGTCGAATTGGTGCTATTCACTCTCCGCGGCCGCCCCGTGGTCGCTCGCTGTAACACAAAGATAAACCAATGCAGTTTTCCAATGGCACTGAGCTGCATCGCTGAATCTAGAGGTTCCTACACGGTGCTATCGCCCTAATAAAACTCCAGCTGATTTTATGCAAGTAGGATTCAGTCAGACCAACGTAATTTCCCCCAAGTCTGGATCCATTCCTGTTGTAAAGTGTTAGCATATACATCCTGGCTGACTCAAAGAGCTAAAGGAAAGCCGCTCTTTCCTGTACCTGTGGTCTGAGCAAACCTGCAAATCTTTTCCTGCCATATCTAACACACAAACACACAATACTGCATATACAGAACTTCCTGCAATACATCTCAGTGAGTCCACCTAGTTTACAACTCAGAAATTGTTTGTGAAACATTTGTCTGTATACATTTTATATTTTGTACATTTTTGATGTAACATATCATGTAAATAGACAGAAACAGTGAAATAAATCATCTGAAAAGTTTTGTAGTCTTTGTAAAGCCCTAATAATAAGTATTTGGTGTCATCGGACTTAACTGGATGATGTATTTTCTATTGGTTTATTGTTCCTCTAGCTTGTAAACCAGCTTGCGTATATTTTTTTGCAGGTGTGCGCACTGTATCTGTCTAAATTATTACTTTGCCATTAAAGTGGAATTATTTATTGAAAACACAGTCTGGTGTTTTTGCAGTCAGGACTGCTTAACGGTTAGATATTATTTCAAACATAAAGAGGTATGAACAAAATGACAAACTGAAGGATGCAGTTTTTTCTATTCAGCAGAACGGATCTCTGTAAAAAGCCAATTCAGTATACTTAGTAGCTCCAGTGATTCCGTATTATCCTGAATGACTTTTCTTGCGTTGGGAGCAGGTTGTGCGGTTCAGGTGCGACCTCACGGTCTCCTTCTCCTCAAGATTATCTTAGAGCACCACAGTATTGATTTCAGTGGTGGTAAACCTGCACAAAACCGATGCAGTATTACGACTTATTTTCAAACTTGAAAGATTTAGAGCTACTGCCTCAGCAGGCACAGATCAATACAATTTAATAGGATTTAAAGAAAGCAAGTAGAGTTATGTTAGTTGAGCTAATCATAGATTTTTGAGACTGCAAGAGATCATTATGTTCCTGCAAGCTATAGCACCTCAGCAATAAGTCTTAGCAGCGGGTATGTAATTTCTGCTGAAATTGTCAAGCCCCTTGAAAGACACTTAGACATAACAGTATGGACTAGAAGACCTACCATGTCTCTGACACTGCAATTAATTATTCCTTTTTTTTTTTTTTAGGAGCTTTACTTGTAGTTAGATCTTACATAACTTTTTTGTTCAAGAGAAAAATAACCCAAACAGTCTTTTGGTATGCCTTGTCTTCCAAGAAGCCAGTCTTCTAAGGCTCCTTCCAGGAAGCCAACTCTCTTGCCTTCTAAGAAGCCAACCACTACCAAACACATCTTCTGCACTTAAGCAGAAGTTGCCTTTGCTTTTCCTTTTGCTGCCATGAGCAGGTCACTCATTCCCCCCTCTCGGGATAAGGCATGCCTCCCAGAGCCCACAGCATTTTTGTAGGAATTTCTGAACACTTCCAGGTTCATGAGAATCCTTCTGGAAGTGCGGGGCACACTGTATTCTGTGATGGCTCTGCTTTGCTATGAACCGAACTTCCCTACTCCCGCTTCGTGTTTTCCCTGCTTAGCCTTCAGGGGTGACGTTCACTCCCTTAATTGCACCATCCTCCTGGCGACTCCTGCTCAGTTAATTACCTTCCTTAACCATGACCTCTTTTGATGTTGCATCATTCTGGAATACTTAGTCCAATCTTGTCTGTGTAAATGAGGATTTTTGTTCCTTGGCTGTATGCTTGCAAATTTGTCTGTATTAAAACAGGTTACTCAAGTCAGCCCACTACCAAGTGATTCACATCTTTCCGTACAGTTGGCAGTGGTACAATTTACTGCTCCACCAGCTTCCCTGTCTCCCAGAAATACTGCTAGCCAGTGTTTTACCCTGCCATTCAGTTTATAAAGGTAATAGATAACGTGTCAAGAACAAATCCCCATTGAATCCTGTGAGGAATCACTGCAAAGATTTCTTTTTTAGAGCTACATCGCTAAGAAGTCAGTTGTTTCATTTCTATCCCAGTTAATGTGGGTATGGATATCAGAACGTCTTAGAGAACCATGTGTTTATAATATTATCGGGAATACATGAAGAATTACACGGTTTCTCCATCGCTGTAGGTCTCTAAGGATGGATTATCTTAACTTCTGTTGAAAATGCCATGTGCAGAGCTGGTCTTAAACAGGAAGGGGAAGGAACTGGATTACTTTAGAGATCTCATTCAGTACTTCCCTATAATTCAGTGGTGCTGTCTTTGCAGCTACCAGCTACCACTGCTTAGAGTGTCCAAAAAAAAGTATTTGAAATATTTGTCAGATTCTTTCTGAGTCTATTGCGTGAGCTTTTGCACTTTCTGGCTTTTATCTGGATTACTGCACCCGCCTGGTGAATACCCAGCTTCTCGGGACAGGAACAGGATGGCATGGCCTCTGAAAGGAAAGAGTTTTTAGCAAAGCACTTGAGACACTGCTCTTGCTTATAGAAACTCTTTTTTTTTTTTTTAATCCGCCCTCAAATACCCACTGTGTTTCTCAGCATGCTATACTTTTTCTTGATAACTGAATAATGTCACACAAATTAAATGCTACCACTAAGTTTGGCAATGCAAGAGCCACAAATGTGCTATCATGGGAGAAATGCATTGCTGGGTAATAATACCAATAGCAGAAAATAGAATCTGTCATGAAAGATAAATTAACTAGGACCCAGGCCATGCGACCTTGCCTTTCTGCAGTAAATTGCATTTACTGTTCTTTGTTCAACTACAACCCTAAACAAACATTGATAAATAGCAATGAGTGAGCACGCGGAGGGAAGCAGAGTCCCCTTTTTAGTAACAAATTTCATAAATTAAATAATGCTTTGCCTTTGTCGGTGTATCTACTTGTTTTGTAGGCAGTTTTTATTAAATCATATGATCCAATTTAGGCAACAAAAATATGTCCTGACAATTAAATGCCAGCACCGAAAAAAAAAAGGCACCTGGTAACTGCTGTGTAACAAAATAAAGCGTTTACATGATGACACATAACCAGCACTAATGATTTTATCACGCCAAAGATGGATGGCTCTGGAAGAACGAAGAAGCAGACAAAATGCTTATTAGCTGAGTATCCAAACCCCAAGGACTTTGTGAACTCTAAGTCACTTAGACTTGGCAAACTCCATTCTAGCACTGATAATTCAATGCACCTAAAATACGTGCAGCTAATCCTGTGTCCTGCTCCCTGCAACGAGCCCGATGGCAAGGACATGCAGACTCAGAAAGGCTCCTCGGAGCAACTGCTCGTTCAAATCAGGTGTTCCGCTCCTGCAGGTCATGTACAACACGGAGCTGCAGCTGCTGTGGAGCAGGCCCTGAGATGCCAGAGGTAATGGGCAGAATGAATAATTCAGCCCCATCATTATTATTTCACTCTTCGTATAACGGTGGTGCTCTTCAGTCTGCCCTGCCCTGCCCTGCCTGGAGCAGGCAACTCGTGGCAATGTCCTTGGATAGTCCGACAGGCTTCTCGCTGCCGCTGGGGAAGGTCAGGCTGGAGGCAACATCTTTCGTCTTAACCAGCATTATAGGGAAAACACATTTTCCAGCTGGCAAAAAAGAAAAAGTATCTACAAGTCATGTGAGGAAACTTTATTGTGTTATTAGTAATTGTTATGATTAGCTGCAGTATTACTTAATGTCTTTTTATTACTGATTTCATAGCACCAGCGTGGCTCAAGTACATTATAATGTTTCTGAAGTCTAAAACTGTGCCAAAAAAAAATCTGTCATTAACAAATTGTTTTTCCACGCTTAAAATAATACTGCTTGCTTGAGGGCTGGTCAGTAACTTGTTTCAGATGGCCAGCCTATTTGGCAAATTTTGTCCACACATGGCAAATTTAATCATTTGTCTAAGAGTTTTTGAATAAAAATAAATAAATAATAGACTTATTATGTGCAGTAAGTGATGTTCTTGTAAGTCTTGTGCATGGATGGGCTGCGTTTATTCACACTGGCAGGTGCTTTGCTAATACAGGTCCTAAAATGGAAGAGAAAGAGAAGTTAATCCGAAAGGGCTAAATGTATCACGGCTGGCAGGGCCCATCAGCAACTTGAGGCAGAGCAAATTGCTGAAGAATTGAAATTCTTAACAGTTCTCCTTAATTTTGGTCTTAATATAGAGCGAAGCATGTGCTGAAGTGCCGCCTGTAGCCCCAGGACAGCAGAGAGGTTCCCTCCCCCGGAGGAAGGTGCAGAGGCTGTAGCGGGATTACGAGGCGCACTGGGAGAAATGTTTCACGTGGGAAAACATCAGGATCATTTAGCTCTTCGCATGCTTTGGTGTACGCTGGAGTCGGCCAGGAATCCTTGGTAGTTAACATAACGTTATTTTAGCAAGTATCAGGTATTTGCAGGTTTTCTGATCTCTGCAGTAACTGAAATACAAGCTAAGGGCTGAGACTGAACACGAACCTTTTGCAGGCAGCTTCAAAGGCCTCGTTACACCGAAACTCTCCCGCTGCTCATCGGGGACACCCTACGGTGAGCGGAAGTTACACCCGCGACCGCAGAAAGCTCAGGCTTTGCCCCAAGTGCCGAGTCCTGGTTCGGTCCTTCCCCTAGGGGCGGCTTGAGGGCGGCGGAGGAAGAGAAAAAGCAGATATCTGGTTCATTGGCCTCTTCCTGCTCTCTCCCTCAATCAATCAATACCCTTTGCAGGCGGGTCTCTCCATTCAGTCTGCTTAGTTGTCCTGCCCATATACGACAGCGAGACGGGAAGTTTCCAAGAAACAAGGTGTTGCTCGAAGCCCCCATGCTGCACCCAAGGATACCGGCGCGAGCGGAGTTCGGCGTCTTGCTGCGGAGCCCCTGGCACGAGGGCTTCACTCCTGGCCCCGCAGCAGGGAACCGGCACCCGAGGCCCCGCTGCCGCCGGAGCCGCTGGGGTGTCCGGCTTCCGGCACGCCGCTGCCTCCCACCCACACGGAGCAAGGCGGGGAACGCGTGGGGCCGGATCGCCCGCATGGAGCAAGGCTGGGAGCACGTGGGGCCGGATCACCCGCATGGAGCAAGGCAGGGAGCGCATGGGGCCGGATCACCCGCTTGGAGCAAGGCAGGGAGCGCGTGGGGCCGGATCAGCCGCACGGAGCAAGGCAGGGAGCACGTGGGGCCGGAGCAGCCCCGCAGCCCCAGGGCAGGGACCGCGCAGGCGCGCGAGGGCTGTGATGGGCTCCAGCCCGTATGGGCAAATCCACTTCTTTTTTTTTCTCTCTGGAATGAAAATGTGGAGTATTTTTTCCTCTTATTTATTTTTTTTTTTTTTTTGTCCTTTATTCTAAATTATTTTGAATAAATAGGGGACTTTTCTGCAAAGGTCACTTCAATATGAAATCAGCTGCTTTGGTTTTAATACTGGCTCCTCAGCGGCTAGTTGATTTAGGCTGCGGTTGTAAGGTTACCTGCTGAATGGGGGCTGATTCGCTTTCTTTGACGCAGATATTCCTGCTTCCTTACTCCGGGAAATGCCGTTCCCAGAGCGGGAAGGCACATGGGCAGGTACCTCAGGGAATTTTTTCATTTTGTTTTTCCCCTTGGATACTCTTTTAGATGAGAAAGCAGCTCCAGGCATCGCCACCTTGTGTTCTGTCCCTCTCCATCCTTCTCTCCCTGCGCACATCTCCCCTTCCATGGCAGCCTTTCCTACACGTTTTCCTCGGTCACTCCATGTCCATGCTCCCTCCACTCCTTCCTCGCTCACCAACAGACAACCTGCTGCTCAGGCAAAATAACCTTTTACCAGGTTTTACTCCTCCATTTGAAATAAGTTGCTCATATTTAGGATACAAGGGGACATGTCACATAGGAGAAACGCAGCTCACTGTGATGCAAGAAAGGGGTTTGGGGGCTTTGAGCCTCTTCTGCAATGCTCCAACTGCATCTGCAGGGATTCTGCAAGGATTTGTATTCTCATGTTTTGCTGTTTGCTGGAGGAAACCTGCCCTGCCACTGCAGCAATACCTGGCAGGCCAAGGAGGGTGAATTTTCCCAGTAAAAAATGGAGGAATTCGGGTGCCGTTTCAGAGAGAGCAAACACAAACATCTCATCTTGAAAGTGAACCCAAGTGTCTGTGGCATTTGGAAGAAAATTAGAAATAGTCATGTTACTATAGTGATATTTGATAAGTAGTCATTAGCTCCAGGCAAACACTGAAAACTGTGTTTTCCATAGCTGTCTTCGGAGTTACAATAATCAGATAATATTATTTAGCACTTGCCTAGTGCTTTTGGAGCATCATCTCAGAGTACTTTTGCAAAGGTCAGGATGAGCGCTATTACAAGCAACAAATGGGAAAGAAATTTCATTAACAGCAGTGGGGTGCAGATGGCAATAGCTTCATGCATAAACCTGCGTCTCGGGATGGTGCGAACGAATAAAGCCCTGGAAGTGATTGACATTCCTATTTTCTATTATCCTTTCCTCAGGAAGGGGGTACACATAACGATCAGCTTCAGACCATTTCATGAACTGTCATCGCAGAAGCTATTGTTTTTCAATAACAAAGAAAAAGATGTTAGAAAAGCCTTTCAGACCTGCACGCAAGCTTCTAGAAACCCTGCAACTTTGTTCTCTGTGTACGTGAGTGTACATAGACAGAGAGAGTAAGTGACTGGTTCGGAGGTTTTGGAAAAGTGGACTTGCCAGGGCTGCTGCTGTTACCTAAGGGACTAAAGAGCCTGAATGCTGTTTTCAGTGGTAACTTAGGAGGAGTTAGGTATTACACCAGAGGGCCTTGAAACATATGGTTGCTTGTAACAGTTTTGCTCAAAGTCTTTGTGCTTAAGTTTCAATGCAACAGGTATAGATATTTCAGCTTAGATTGCCCAAAAGCATTTAGGCTTCCAAAATTCATCTGTCCCAATCAGTGGGACCAGAGGCCTTGCTGGGACAGGGATTTCCTCTTTGCCTTCAGGAAACAAACAAACAGACTGTGGACAGACTAGACAACTGGGCGGTCAAAAACCTCAGGAAATTCAACAAGGCCAAGTGCACGGTCCTGCACCTGGGGAGAAATAACCCCCGACACCAGTACAGGCTGGGGACCGACCGGCTGGAGAGCAGCTCTGCTGAGAAGGACCTGGGCGTCATGGTGGACGACAGGTTGACCATGAGGCAGCAGTTGCCCTCGTGGCCAAGAAGGCCAGTGGGGTCCTGGGCTGCATTAAGAGGAGCATCTCCAGCAGGTCGAGGGAGGTGATCCTGCCCCTCTACTCAGCCCTGGTGAGGCGACATCTGGAGTACTGTGTCCAGTTCTGGGCCCCCAGTACAAGAGGGATGTGGAGCTGCTGGAGAGAGTCCAGCGCAGGGCCACGAGGATGATCAGGGGCCTGGAACATCTGCCCTATGAGGAGAGGCTGAGGGAGCTGGGCTTGTTCAGCCTGGAGAAGAGAAGGCTGAGAGGGGACCTGATCAGTGTCTATAAGTACCTCAAGGGAGGCAGTGAGGAGGATGGAGCTGGCCTCTTTTCAGTGGTGGTCACTGACAGAACTAGAGGAAATGGCCATAAATTGAAGCATAAAAAGTTCCACGGGAACTTAAGGAAGAACTTCTTGACGGTGAGGGTGACAGAGCACTGGAACAGGCTGCCCAGAGAGGTTGTGGAGTCTCCTTCTCTGGAGATCTTCAAGACCTGCTTGGATGCAGTCCTGTGCCACGTGCTCTAGGTGGCCCTGTATGTGCAGGGGGGTTGGACTAGATGACCTCTAGAGGTCCCTTCTAACCTTAGGCATTCTATGATTCTATGATTCTATGAAACACACTTGGATAAATCCCGCCTCATGCTGTGTGTGATACAGCACTTTTCTTGCAAATGAGGTTTCCAGGCAATTGCTAGACATACATTTTTGGAGCCTGTATTTCTAGTCTGACAACAGTAATCTTGGATAAAACTGGTTTGCTGACTAGTTTAGCCCAGCGACAAGCCAAAAGACTCTGTTTTATCAGGAAAATCAGGAAATGGCTAAAACAAAAGTTCTGGCGGCTGCAGCAGCATCGGCAACTGCGTGAGACCTGCTCAGCCCGGCTCTTCTCAGGAGGTGGCAGCAGCAGCATTCCTGAGGTGGCCGCAGCGCTTCCCTTCACTTTAGCGGACACGAGGAGCAGGGCTACGGATTGGCAGGGAATCAGCTCCCGCTTCCCCGGAAAATTCCTCCCTGCAACGAGGCGGAGTGTTATCCGCAGGAACACAGACCTGTAAATGTCCCTCAAGCAATGCCGGGAATGTTAGCAAAGGTGGAGGACGGGAGTTTATGAAGCATCCACTGAGGCTGGAGTTAGCTAGGCGTTTCCTGAACATTTTACAGATAACCCAAAACAAGTGTTTCCTTTTGCCTTGACTGAACAAAGGCATTTTTTTAAACGATGCCCCAGCAGGGCAGGATTGCTGCTTATCGCTGCTGCCAACTTGCCTGCAGATAACCCGTTCGGCAGCCGCGGCACCGGGCTGGAACGGCTGGAGCCGGCGGGCTGCGCTCCGGCTGGGCGCTGAGCGGAGCTCCCGCTTTCCAGGGAGACGCTGGGCAGAGGAGGAAGCCAGGAGAAGGAGGCGTTAAGGTGGAAGAAGCAGGCAGGGTGGTATCTAAGTCTCTTTTTCTGTTGTTTTGTTTTATGTATGTTCTGATGCTATGGTCGGAGCACCTGAGCATTTATGTATAATGACCAACATCTATCATGTCTTATTTGTGCTCGACTCCTTCCCGCACAGGGAGAAGCAGGGGCAGAAGAGTGTTTTGTTTTCTCAAGGCATCTTCATTTGTCTTTCTTTAAATGCATGTGGGGCTGTGAGGCTGACGGGGTCCTGCCTCCCCAGGGAGCTCACCTCGTGGCTCGGACCCCCTCCCCTGCCTGCATGGGCAAGACTGGCCTTTCCTCACCAAATTCCTGAGCACCAAAGGGGCAGAGTCTGCCCCTCGGATGCCTCGAGTGGTTTATATAGCTTGGACCCAGCTTGGAGAGCATTTTGCAGAATTCGATGCATTTAGCTTCCTTCTCCAGATGGGGAAAGCCTGTGCATAGCTCCGAGACAGGTTCACTGCGTTTGCAATATCCTGACCTGCTGAAAAGCGTGGCAGTGTCGCATGGAGCTTCCTAAGGCTCGAGGACTTCACCCTCAGATAAAGCACAGGGCCTCGCGCCAGCCGACAGGTGACAACAGCAAGAGCAGCCAAGCTGTGCCCTCACCCCCCGCTCTCCTCGCCAGCTGGAACCCGGGTTTTGCTCCGACCTGCCGTTTCTCATCTGCGCCCTCCTCGTGTCCAAGTGTGAGGCAGTACTGCTGGCGATGGTGACAGATAAGCAACCTGTGTTGTTTACATAGCGTTGCACGTGAGTCCAGACCAGCGACTAATTCTTCCTGATTGTGAGAGAAAGGTCTCTGATTATTAATGTAGCAGTTACTAAAAATATAAATAAACAAATAGGAGAAGAGAATTACGCTGCATTTTTTTCCCACTCACTTCATGATTCCCCCTTGGAGGAGAAACAAGCATTGCTGCCCACAGGTGACAAGTTGTCTCAGATCACTGGCCAGCCCTGCCAGCCCTTTCTGCTCTCCTGAAGAGCTGCCCAGAGCCAAGACTGCTGCTCTTGGGGCTGCTGGGATTTTCTGGCCTGCCTTAGATGTTTAACATATACTGTTGTTGTCATTTCCCTTTACCTGTTTCCATCCGCCTGCCTAGGAGACTGGCAAACCCCAAAGAGAGGAGAGGGGACGGGGCAGGATTTGTCCCAGGCCACAGCAGGAAATCCTTAAACACGACAGTATGAGATACACCTCAGACTGAAATATGAGAGGGGATAGAAACTGCAGAGAAAGCACTTGCATTTCAGCATGAAGGGACCTGAACAGGGCCTAAGTTGCATGTTTGTGTGCTTGGGACTCTGAATGGTAGAGCAGGAAAATAGGAGTGTGTGCCTGCAGGGGTGAACTGCTCCTCCCTCCGCTCCTGAAAGAGGGGGCTCCTTGGTGACATCCGAGGTGGCAAATACGTGTGTTTTCTGGAGTGATGGATTCTCTTCCAATCTAGAGCAGGCATGCCAAGGGCTAGACTTGTCACCGAGGTGTTTATATGTTAAGTAAAGAACTAGCGTTTAAAAAGGCCACAACCTGGACAGGGATGGCAATTGCCTGTAGGGCAGGAGGAGCAGGGGAGCCCACAGAAGCACTGGCAGCGTGTACATCTAAAAGGGAAGAGTTTCTGTCCCACCCTTCCCAGCACACGCTTCTGTTTCCTAAAGGCCAGCAGTGTGGATGGGGTAGGTGGTCTCCGCTTTGTCATCACCAGGTGGCCCAGCTGGGGCCTGCCTGGATCCAGGTCCTTTGCTGCCACTGAGAAGCAGAGGGTACTAGTAGCACTAGGAGCGTTTGGGGATAATAGCTTAGAGAAATCGGAGGAATGTGCATGTTTACAGAGCTATCCTCAGCTGCCCCTGAAGAACTTCACATTCCTTTCTGTCTTTAGAAATGGAAACCAAGTAAGTAGCAAAATGCTGTTTACCTATGTCCCCCCGCCAATCCAAAACAGTATACTACAGGATGAGGATGGTTAGTACAGATCAAAATGAGGGTGGTCAAACAGTGGAAGAGGTTGCCAAGGGATGCTGTGGTATTTCTGTCCTTGAGGGAGCATCATCCTGAGCAACCTACTGTAACTTCTGGGTTAGACCTGCTTTCAGCAAGGTATTAGACTTCCAGAGTCTGTGATTTTAAGAGTGAAAGATCATAAATGAAATCAAGGCTGACTCCATAAAAAGTGCCTTTAATTTAGTAAAATATGGCATTGCAGTTAGCTGCAGCCAACTGCAGGGTGCAGTTTCTCCTAGAAGAAACACAGCTGGAAAGTGGGAGCAGCAGCAGCTGCTGTGTACACTGCTCTTCAATACCTTATCAATACAGCCCAATAAGAAGAATCTCCAGATCATTTTTCCATATTCATCATTTTTGGTTCTGTTCTGAAGAGAAGACTCTGCTCTTTCTGTAATCCACCATCTGCAGACCAGGAGTTGCCTTTTTTTTTTTTCCTCACAAATTTTCATCCTTATGGCAAGGCACGTGCTAATTGCTCCCTAAGGTCAGCGTTATTGATATTCGATTATTTGAAGGTATGTGGGTTGGAGGGGTGAACCTCTAAGGGAACTGCTGAACGTCAAGAGCTTACAGGCAAATTTAGTGACTATGAGAGATGAGAGACTGACAGCTTTATAGATCCGTGTGCTCTAGCAATGCTCTGAATCTCGGAAGGGGAGCATGTAGGACCATTGCTGTTCACTGTGGTTATTGATGACCTGCAAACAGGTTGAACGCTGAGAAGATAACAACTGTGGATAATAGCATTACCTTAGTTGTTCCAGTTTAGGTAGGGGATAAAATCTTTTGAAGGTTTTTTAAAAGAAACACAAAAACATGTAATTGCAAATGAAAAATGCATTAGCAAATGTAAGTAACTCAGCTTTTAATAAACACATGGAATTATTCATACACTTTGCTAGGTTCTCAATTAATTGTAAACACTTGGCCATCTGTCAAAACCTCTGCTTACTTCACAGTGGTGATTCAAAAGGCATATGGATTGTTGGAAGAGCTGAAGACGAGAATTGAAAAATGCTTGGGATAGTATCTGAATAAATGCTTTGCATTCAGCTGGCACGCTGGTGATCCCAACCCCAAACACGTGGTAGAAGAAGCAAATGATTGACAGCATGGTTGTGGAGATGAGATGGCCGGGGAATTTTTTGGGAAAAACACAATAAAAAGGGATAGGCTTACCATTAGACATGAATTCTATAAAGAAGGAAACAATGTTTTAATGCTTCCAAATTCCTGTTTGTATAATGCAAGGGGAGGAGGACCACAACCAGTGAGTCAAATTATGAGTTAGCAACCTGACATTTTTAAGAGGAAGCCCGTATTGCACAAACACAGCTGAGCAAAGGAAGTCACTCACCCATGAGCATAAAAGAAACAAGACATGTCTGAAAAAAAAAAAAAGGATATTTCCAGGCACCGTATGCCCATGTGCAATTATTAGGAAATGAACTGCTGAAACCTGAAGGTCATGGCCCCCATCATATGGACATCAGCATTAGACATTTGGCAGGATACTGGTCTCAGTGTCCTTTTATTGGTTCTGAACAGAAATTATTGACCTACCCACCTTAGATAAGGGCAAGCAGGGTTTTTGTTTGTCTGTTTTGTTTTTTCATTCTTAGGCTAGATAGAAGCCTTAGAAATATAGCAAAATGTAGCTCTTATATATGGGCTTAAATATGCACCTTGGAGTGCAGGAGATGGAGGTTGTCTCCTCTGCACTTGTTCCCCTCAAGCAGCTCCCAGAAGACAGATAGCTAAAGGTGATGAAATCTCATCTTGATTTGACATGGCTTTTGCTTTCGTGGCATAGTTGATCTAATTGTTGATCTAAAAAAAAAAAAAAAAAGAAAAGAAAAAAGTGGAGGGGAGTGGTGGGAGAAAAACTGTTCGGCATTTGTAACACAGAGGCAGCCAGTGCTGACACCACCTGTTTCCCTTTGGTGCCTGTTGCGTGGTGCTGCACCAAGTAGACTTGGCAGCCCCAATGCACGTTGCTTGACACAGCAGGTGGTTTCAACCAGAGACTCCAACTTCTGCTGAGTTCAGATTCACTCTTTGTTCATGCAACTTTACAGCTGTTCAACGTGTTAGCCACTGAAATGAGCCTTTGGCTTCCCTGTTGTCCTGCCAGCTGTCCATGCTGAGTGCTGGAGATTTTATCCTCCTATTTTGCCTGGTGTGGGCAGGAAGGTGCCTGTAGAAAGGACTGTGCTGACTTCAGCTTGTCAAACCAGACACAATTTTGGGTATCTCCATCTAACTAGATCTGAGAAGGGGGTTGGACGATGGGATGGCGGGATGGTCCTTCCAACCTAACTATTTCTATGACTCTATGAAAGTTTCACAAATCACTAGCAATGACAGAACTTCAATGGACACTTACTCTTGCTTGACTCAAATGCATGCCTGTAAAGATCAATTACTGCATCCATTTTGTCATTCTGTTCACTCTGGAGAAGACATTCCACTTCTCAAAAGTCAGTTCTTCAAGTACATGCTCATAAACTGTGACTGTACTTTTCCCTCATCTTTCTCGTTGATTAAATTCCCAGAACAATTTCCAATAAGTATTTTTTTTCAGTTCTCTGGACAGTCTGATGACTCTCTGGCCAAATTCTGATTTATGAGCTTCCTTCCCAAAGTCTGAGCATGGGAACTGAACAACCTGTTCCAGTCACAGTGGCATCAATGCCACACATTTCTAAAAAAAAATATGCATATATATATATATAAATACACACATACTACTGGTACATTTCTAACATGTGCATAAACACATAAATAATGTTTTAGATATATTATTGGTATGTTTTTCACTACTCTTGGGAATTTTTTCTGTTACTGCAGTTTTTATCTAAATAGAGGGATTATGGTTTGCTGGTGTTGCTTCTGCTTTCAGTCACTGTTCACATAGTTCTTTTAAATGACTCTCTCAGAATGATTTATTTCCTCTACTTTGTTTTCAATTTTGTGAACACTGTTCATTGCAAATAATATTCTGATTCCTCATTCTGTTTGCACAAAGCATATATAACAAAATCATGATCATCTGTGTGATCACATCCCTGTCATCACATAGATCCCATCTACGCCATTTCTCTAAGGCCAACACATCATATGTTATTTCTAGTTTCTGGCTCTGTAATCCAAATCCTAATTATCTGTCAAGATGAGGCATCATATAGAATTACTTTGTGTTGGATGAATGAATTTGACTTAAGAAATGAACATATATTGACAGTTTAGTACTGGTAGTATCATAGAGAATAAAGACCCTAATAATCATGCAGTCCTCTGTGACCGTATGTTATTAGTAGAAGTGTAAGAAGATAATGTACAGTCGATTCTCTTGTCTATGTCCTTATGATCAGAAGCAAACACCAATTACTACCCTAACTCTTGGAACATTTGGTATGTGAGAATCGAAGAGCGTGTGTTTCTGGGATAGGAGACCAGTGATATTTTACCCTTTTAGACCCCGCTCCAGCTTGCTGAACTCATCCGTGACTGGACCTAGCCAGCAGTTCCTGCACTCCAGCCATGCAAATGCTCCCACAAGCTTTTGGCAATATCAGCTAGGTGAAATGCGTGCTCTTTAATGAGCAATTCTAATTCCTTTTGTTTATTAATCAGGTAGCTCCCTGATATTGCACCACAGGCAATTAAGCATATTTCTCTCTCCTCGTGTGCTTTGATGTCCTGATTAATTTTCTTCTCAAACCTCACTTTTGGCACAGGGTTCCTCATTTCATTTTTCCCTTTTTTGTTCAATGCCTCCTGATTTGTTTAGCCTGCCTGTCCCCGCAAAGACAAGTTCTTATTACACTGACATGGGCCCTGGCCAAGCCATGTAACCCCATAACCTGTAACGTGGGGGTACCCAGCTAGCCTTAAATGAGCTCACTTTCTATTGCGGTATGCAATGGCTGTAGCCCTAGAAGTGCAATCTGCAGGAGACAGTCAGTCCTCTGAGATGTCTGTGCTGCCTGTTTTTCTACTCCCATGACTCAAGCTAGCTTGATTTCCTTCTTTTAATTTTTTTTAAATTTTTATTTTTGGTATTAGTTCTAAAAGCTAGTGCTGATGCTGCCATACTTCACTGCAGGATGATCTGCCCGTGGCTGTGCTCAGCCCCTTGCATCTCTGCGGCAGGGGATAGATAGCGCACCAGCTGGAGGATGCTCGTCCTTTGAAGGATGTTCTCTCCAGTCTTTGTAGAGGGGAAATCCGGTATCTAAAGCTCCTCTGATCGACAAACTTGTTTGAATCATTATATTCCTGAATAGGAAGTGCATCTAAACCATTATTTGAAATCTTTGTTTAACCAAACACTGCCAAAAACACTCCTCTTCCTTGCACCCAAATTGCTTCTCAGAAAGTCCGCTGAGAAGACTCAGAAAGTCCGACTTAACCTAGAACTTTAAAACAATCAAACAATAATATTAATAAAAATAATAATGAAATGTTCAGTCACAACCAAGTCAAAAATCAACTGGATTACAAATTTCACTGTTAACGATTCCTGGACAATTTTTCTCTGTATGACTTATCTGCATGACTTACTTACTATCTAAAACTGGCCAGTGGCTGCTTTCAGGGGGAAATATAATGGGTCAGATATTATCACTGAACTAGCATAGAGGGAAATTTTAAGCTCTGCATGGAATTCAGTAACCTTGACATGTCACTATACCTCAAAATATTTTGAAGGGTTTTCCAAAGGAGGTACAAATACTAAGCATGAATTGTAGTTGATGATAAGGCTTTAATGTCCTTGTCTATGACACTAACAAGTAATGGCAGCTATGAAAGATATTTTTATGATATAGACAGCAGGAGAGAAGTCATCAGCTAATTTCATGTTGCCATAAATGTCGTGCGATTTCCAATTTACATAAGTTTATTATTCTATTAGGACTTAAAATTAATAATCAGATAAAACAGAAAAGACTTGATAATAAGTATATATTTGATGGGATAAGAATAAATTTTTAAGGAGAGGAAAGACATTGTAAAGATGTTTATGAAAGAATGTAACATAGTTAAGGATTAAAATCAGTTGAGTTAATCATTAATAACGTAATAGAGCCACAGGAGAACAAAAAAAAAGCGGGGGAGAAGGTAAATAAACAGCAGCCAGGATTTAAAGTCCCAGTTGCACCTTTGTATTGCAAAAGCATGGTAGCAATGATGTGGAACAGGACTGTCCAGGCTTACTAGCTCTGAGGATCCACCACTCATAAAAATTTTAATAACCCTTATAGCACTCGGCTTTGCAGAGATAAAGAGCCAGGCTGTAAAATTACAACCGGAGTCTTGTGGAGTAATAGCTAAAAACGCAAAGGCGCATCTGGACTAAGATGAATTAGAAGAAAAATACACGTGCTCACTGCAGAATTAATCAGAAGACACTGTGAAAACTTTGGCTTTCATTATGTATTAATTAGGGTGAGGTTGTCACATTTTGGTTTATATCACTCGTGTTCTCAAAGCTGATCTCTGCCAGGTCCCGCTATGAGTTACAGGGGGGTTGCTATTAAACCTGCAGTGCTATTTTAGTACTCTAAACCAGGGTCTGCCTCCATTATGCTTCTATTAAAATTGTCCTTGAAGTACTTGTGCTCTTGAAAACATAAGTTCTTCAGGATCATTTCTTAGTTCTTTCCTTCATGATATATGTATATTCATAGCTTTAATTCATATCTCTAATTCGGAAATAAGAAGCTGGAAAATCAGTCACAGCAGTGAGGGCAGTGATCAGAAGATAGGAGACTTTTCTTATGAGAGAGAGAAAGACAAGCATCCCTTCAACAGTGTGGAGGTAATGTAGGAAACCACTAAAATAGAAAATGAAAAAAAAAAAAAAAGAACCAGAAGAATAGAAGATGGAAAGAAGCAGGAATTTGGGTGAGGAAATCGGGAAAAGCAAAGCAGCTGATGAAGAAGATGAGAGATCTTCACCCAAAATGCAGGTGGGAGCTTTCAAATGCTTGGGGAGAAGCTGAGCCTGCCATGGGCATGTCTGCCAGTGGAGAAGCAGAAGAACGGAGGAATAAAGCTGTTGGGATGAGAACACGGCATGCGCTGCAGGCTCAGATTCAAATGAGAACCCTGCTGGCAAAGAGCGAGTCTCCGTGGGTACCTGGAAAGGACTGCCAGGAGGTAAACTCTTGGAGCTGACAGCTTATATCAATTCATCGTCCTTCTAAGAGGCTCTGGCCTTTTATTTATTTATTTTTTAAGTCCTGCAGCTTTCAGCATCCCGGAATTTTATCTACTGCTCTCCATATAATGACATTGCATAAAATCCATTTTTTACCCCGTTTAGTCTCTTACTGAGAAAAAGCAGGTGGCATGGAACACAGAGCGGTTGTACAAAGTGCCCTTTTTATATATCGAGCAGCACTGAAATCACTTCTTTTGCTGAGTGTGACCCAGTTCTCACTGCAGTCAGTGGGTGCTACTGAGCAAAGGTACATTGATGAGATCAGCCCTTTTTCTCGTGGGGCGCTGCCCCGTTAGGGTCCACACCTCAAATAGCATCTTTCTGCTAACAAACAAGCAGGGATGGATGGGAGCAAGCTGCTTCCCTGGCTGTTTCCTGCAGCACTATTTTATACCCACCGTCTGCCCACCCATCTGTTCAATCCCTGTTACAAAAACTGAAAACATTCCTGCTTTTCAAAGGGGGGAAAAAAGCCTCAAGAGAGGAATAGGTACTGTGACATTTCCATGAAATGACTGTCGTGCTCTTCCCAATTAAGTGAGATGAAATTATGAAGATTTTTATTTGTCTAAGCATACAGTCTTTTTATAGCACTTTGTGAAAGGGGCTCATTTTGTCAAGAATTTATTGCTAAATCAACGATCAACTCCAATGCCACTAAATCTGGACTCCCAGGCCAGTCTTAGTGAAATGAAACTACAAGCTGATGCTTCTGGGATTCTTTGCCAGGAGGGTCAATTGCAGACTCAAATTTGCAAAGCAGCAGCAAATGTCAGCGAGCTGTGGTTGTCCTCACAAGATTTTCCCCACTGAACTCCTTTCGGTGGCACATTTCATCACTAAGTAGCCCTGGCCCTCTGGCATCTGGCTTTAGCCATAGGTCAAGCCTGGAGCTAGTGACCTGACAAAGCTGACTCTAGGCTCCTCTGTGTGAGTAAAATTAAATGCTGTTACCTCAGGGATGACAGGTTAGGCTTCTTTTGACCCAGGAGAAGAAGAGGAAGCAAAGCTGGGATGGGAAGCTGAGGGATGGTTGCTCTCCTGTGGAGCTGGGAGAGGTGGGCTGCCATCACCCCATGTCAGCTCCTGTTCCTGCCCCTGACCTGACTCCCAGACTGGGTACAGGCAAGTCAGAAAAGGGAGCCAAAGGGCTTGCTGTCCCTTAACGATGTCCACTTCCCTTCATGGGAAGTGCTGCTTCCCCATAAGACTGGGCCTACTCCTTGCGATGACCAAGACCAGCATCTTGAAAAGCTGTCTTTAGAAAAGTCAGTAGGTATTGGCAAGATTCATCTCTTCTGCAAAAAGTTCAAATGATAAAAAGAAACACTTTCAGGGAGGAAAGCAGCAGACATTCAGCAGATGGATAGGAGGCCTCTTTGGAGGCTCCTCGCAATGATGAGGTAACACTACTTGGAGCAGTGCCACAGTTCAGAGAGGACTATTGAGTTCGCAAAGACTCAGAGGTGCTCCTGGAGCATGGAATGAATTCCTTGATTTTAGATACTATCAGGATGAACACATTTTGATAAGCTGGACTCATAACTCACTGTCCTTGGAAATAATATTTAGTACAACTCCAAAATAGAAACTAGAGCAAAAACTTAGGGTAACAGCTCATTCTGTTTTATGACCCCTAAATCTGACTTAAATCAGTTTGTTCATTTACTGTCCAGAAAGGAAAAGCCTAGGTAGGCTGGCAGCACTGCTGTATAAGGGGGACACTGCTGCAGGTGACCACCTCTGCTCGCATGTGGACGGAGGTGGATGTATCCATCTGGAAATGGCTTCAATCAAAAGTTTCAGGGTGCATTTGCCTTAATACAAGAAGCCAATTTCAAGTGATATCTAGCATATTCAACATCTGTACAGCAAGATTTTAATTCCAGAAAAAAACTGCTCTGAAACATCCTAAAAGAGATATTAGTCTTAGGTGGGTATTGGCTGCTAGTCACAGTTGCATATTTCCATAAAATGGAAAAAAAAAAAAAGTGTTTGCTGGAGTGGACTGACATTGAGCTTCCTCTTCTCCTGTCTTTACANGGCTGCTAGACACAGTTGCATATTTCCATAAAATGGGAAAAAAAAAAAAAAAGTGTTTGCTGGAGTGGACTGACATTGAGCTTCCTCTTCTCCTGTCTTTACAAAGCCAGGATTGCGAAGCACCTTGGCTTTTTTCCATGCCTTCACTAATACCAGTTAATTTCACTGAAATCGAGGTTTATGAAAGAGTCCCTTAAAGCGTTCCTGCACCTGCTGGTGGTTTCAACTCATACTTGAGGAAAAGGAGTCATAGGCAACATGGATATGAATTTTAGCTGGATTTACTGAATGTGGATTCAGATTCCAATAAAAACGAATTCACTGGGATGTGGGATACTTTTAAGCATGAGATTCAAATCAAACTGCTTTCCCTCTGCTCACAATCTTTTCTGCACTGCTCCAGTGAAGGAAAGGCTTACCGGCAACCAACATGCTGCAGCAAAGACTTAAGGTTTTTTCCACTAGACTCGTCTCCATTTACAAAAATAAATATTAAATACAGCAAATCCATTACTATTACTATCCATCACTGTTATTTTGTGGCTTTTGTAGACTGTAAGCTGACTATGGCAGAGCTCTGCTCCAGAGAGCTGCTAGAGGAGGAGAACTTGCAAAGCACCGTGTTGGATGTTGGGACCTGTAGTTTGTGCACAGGGCAGCTCCTGGTTAGAGGCTTTTCAAAAAGGTCTGTTTTCTGTGGGTAGGTTGTAATGTGTTTGACACAGCGTCAGTTCTGGCTTTCAGTCTGCCAAATGCTGCAGTCTTCCGATGTTTAGCTGAAAGGGAATGTTCTTACACAATTCAAACTAAAAGCAGTTGAGTGAAGGAAGTGAAATAGTTAATGGTTTCCAAAATGATGTGAGGGTTTTTATTTCTGTAAATTAAGCATCAAGGATGCAAAATGAGTTGGGGTGAAGTGGAACTGTTCTATTTTTAAACATCCTAAAGAGATTATGGGATACACCGTTCAGACAAATTGATTGTTTCACAAATCACATATCCCTGCTGTCAGTGCGGGACCTCCTCAGCAGGGCAGGGCTCACCCCAGCTGGGGCAGCTCCTCGTGCCGCCCGTCTCAGAGACCTCCTGGAGCTGCAGCTCCTGTCCGCGTCTCCCGCAGCTTGTGCAACCCGTGTCTGCGTGCAGGTGCCGGGGCCGGGCACCTCCACAGGCCTGGCCGTGCAGAGCCGGGCTCGGCGCTGCGTCACGGGCCGAACGGGACCTCCCGCGCGGCGGCTAGCGCTGTAATCGCCGCTGTCAGCTCTGCAAGACGGCAGCTACCACCCATCTCTGGTAGATATAAATACATGTGCGGAAGGTACCGAAGAAAGTCTTGACACATACAGAGGGAAAAAAATAACTGGAAATGTTTAAAGAAAGACATGTTTTAAGACAGAAGTTCCCAACTCCCACGGCAAATAACAAGTTTTCAAGAGGGCTTTCTTTTCTCCTGCGTTGTCAGGCACTTTGTTAGATAATTGCCATGTTCCAGCCAAAGGATAATGCTCCACTGCTTTTTAAGATTGTGTGGTGCTTGTTAGGGCAGGGAGTTTGTCCGTCTTACAGCGGATATGGACAAAATCGCTGGAAACTTTGAGCATGCTCCAAGCTTTACAGCTGTGCATACTGCTGGGCTTTTGAAATCAGTTTCCCTGGTGAAGTGTCTGTTTTTTTGCATCTAGCACAAGTGGACCTACTAGAGATTTATTTTCTTCTGGAAGAGAAGGGGGTGTTAATTCTTTTTGTTATGCTTGTTAAGATGGGCTTTCTCTATTAGAATGCAGGGAAGGGAAGAAATAGTGCAATAGTTTTCTCCTAGACCAGGGAGTAATAAGAGTAAAGACCCAGAATGTTTTCAGTTCTCACTGGTCTATTAACTGTGATAGAGCTGCACACTCTACCTTTTTTTCCTCAGGCACACCAAATGGTTTTATGAGAGGCATGTAGATTGGAGGAAGACATGCTGTATGGGGTATTTGCCAAGTTATGGCATGAAATTTGAGAACAGAAGAAAAAAGCTGCAGCTCTTTGCAACAACCTCCTAATAGCTCCATGGAGAGGACCATTCCAGTGGGCCCTGTAAGAGCATTTTAGTCAAACGTGCCAAATACTAAAGTAAATCTCTACCTAGTTGCCAAGGAGTTGGTTTAAATGCAGCTAATTCTGAGTTTGCTCATCAGAACAATCTAAAAAATTACCAAGTGAGGAAGATTTCTCACCCTTTGCAAGTAGGACACAGACTCGTACAGTAGGTCACTGCCCTGACAAGATGCTGAGGGCACCAGCTGTACCCAGTTGATTCTTAAAAGCAGGTTAGGGCAGATTTTCCTTCACTGCAACAAAGCACTGGAACCAGACTCTGGATTTAGCTGGTCATAATAAAATTTGGCCTTCTGTGCTCTTGACTCAAGGTCAGATCCTGGGTCTCATGCTCTGCATGCTAAGGTAACGCTCCCTTACTTGGTTATATAAGATCATCTGAGAACTCCTTTTATGAAATGACACACAGTAGGTCACAGTCAATGGCTTCTTAACATGGTTTGTAGACTAAAGAGCTAAGGATTTAGTAGGGCAAAGGGATCTAAACTCCATCTCTGAGTATATCTTTTAAAAATGGAAGGTATTTGCTTCATCCTAATGTGGAAAACCAGACAAAGTAGCTTCATTCCAATGATGTGTCTTAAAAGTTTTGATATTCAGTCAGGCTTGTTTCCTTTTATAGAAACAGGTTTTTCTAGAGAGCAATTCATCTCCTCTGTAGAAAGACATCTAAGGTAGGTCAAATGAATTGCTCTTTGGAGGCATCTATTTTTCTTTTCTGGTGAAAAAGGGTCCTTGAGATGAGTCAGTCAGTCAGGTGTCTGGAAGTTAAACGTCCAAGCTGGGATGTTGAATCTCGTTGAAAACAAGGAGCCAGGGAAAGGTCTGTGGCAGGGAAGCTTGACAAACCTCACATGGAAATGGACCTCAACTAGTGTAAAAACAAGTAATATTTATTTTACATTATTTCTTGGCATGCTAGTCACTCCTTAATTTGAGACTCCAGTCTCTTTGGTTTGGCTCTTTTCTCTTCACGTTCTCCGCTGACCTTTCCTTTACCATCTAATTAATTCCTTTTTTTTTTTGGAACCTTCTGGAGGTTTCTCCTGCCCTTCGGGCCCTTTGGAAGTCTCTCCCCACCCAGAAGCAGGAAGCCCACGGGTGTCTCTAAGGCAGGGCTGTGGGTGCTCACGGCTTATCCCTTGCTGAGGAGCACCCAGGAGTCGTGACCATAGGGAGGAAGGGCTGCCGTGGGCGCTGCTGGCAGTGCTCTATGCTGGCCTTTCCCAATTTGTTTGTTTTCCTGTCTTTGAGTCCCGTTTTCCTGTGAAAGGCAACCAGACCATCTTGCTGCTCCTATAGCTAGGGCTGGCTGACTGGGAAACTGACAAGGACAAATCAGAGCCGCTGTGATCCAAGAAGCCAAAGTCATTCCCCAGGGAGGCAATAGGGGCTGGTGCGAACACTTCCTCAGGCCAGCGGCTCAGTTATTAAGGCATTGCTCAGGGGCAGGTATTTCACTTTTATTTTAGCTGCTTCCTTGGTAGAATTTGAAGTACTGAAGCCTGTTTGTAATTTCAGCAGCGGGTGGATTTGGGAGCCGCTGTACCTGTGGGAATGGCCTTTCCACTTGCACGGCAGGTTCTGCAGCGTGGACTCTGGGATCTTCATCTTCCTCAAGGTCAGCTCTCCTGTTTTTAAAGCAGTCCCTTTTAATATACTGAGTGACTAATGATATTCTCATTGATATTCCTTGACTTCGTCCATCCATCATTCCTATCAGAGTCCTGCTTTGAGGACAGACCAGAACACAGGATTCTCCCCACAGAACAGTGGAAGAAAAGTGCGTGAGAGAGAAAAGGTCTTATCGTGTTCCCTGTAATACATTTTTGAAGAAGTGTTCTGTATAAGTCCTTGGAGAGATTAAATGGATGACAGTTGTATTAAATTTTAATTGATGCTGCCTCCTAAGAGATAATACAGCCTTTCGAGAGCTAGGTCCTTCTGTTGTGTAAATTGCCATAACTTCATTGACTGCCACTCAGCTCAGCAAGTAGCTCGATAAACTCACACAACCTGAGGACTAGGTCCATGAAGTCTCACTGAATCTTCATAGCACAATGTAAATGGATTCTGCTCTATTTAAGACTGCTGTTGTGGAGCCATAAGAAGTCATTTGCTGTAGGAAGAGCGACCTTTCTTAATTTTTAGCTTTTGAATTCTCTTTTACTACCTAGTTCATTAGTTTTTGTTCATTTGTTTGTTTTGTTTTTTTTTGTCTTTGTGTTCATGAATTTTACTTACTAATAAACGTAGCTTTGGAAGATACTAAGAAAGTGGGAGGTGCCTTATGCATAACAGTTTTATTATTTGCTACAAATGTCTCTTACTGCTTATTTGTTCTGTGTAACTCTTGCAGCTTTGGTTATGTCAGACCCCTCTGTTCTGGAGGGCTACATCATAAAAGAGAGTCCCTGAAGGAAGGAACCTAAAACTGTCGCAAGAAGCAGCAACAGCTGAGGGAAACAAAACAATGCATAGGACAGGAAAAGGTCTAGTTAGGCATAAAAAAAAAACAAGCTCGAATTTCTATGTGCACGATTCCTAAGTGTATTAAACTGATCAGCAGCAATGATAGCACCTCTGTTATTTATTCTTCCAGTAAGGCTGGGCTGTAGAGAGTTTAAGATTTCAGAGCCCTGCATACTAATTGTGTTTTTTATACGCTTGCCTTTTTTTTATCCTGACTTTTGAATTCTTCATCACTGACTTTGCATTAATTAAGAGCTTTTGGCCGAATGAGATTCATTGGCCTGGGAAACAGGACTGAAAAGATCAGTCTCTGTCACAAGGCCAGGAAGCCAAGGAAAACTGCCTGGATAGCAATCTGTAGGGAAAAGATCTCCTCTGTTTCTCAGGATGAGTGCATTTCCACTTCTCGCTTTGGAATGTGCCAGGGGGTTGATCAACAGCCAGTTTATAACCTTGATAATCTCAAAGACCACTCTTACGGCTAACATCTCACTAGTCTGTAGCTGCTTCTTGTGCTGTGAGACACCCAGTGCACTGTGTTTTTACTGAGTGTAAGTAACATAGCTTTAAAAATAGTGATAATTAAGAGATGAGTAGGAAACCACATTTGCTACACTACTTCATTTATTTTTTTTTAAAAGGTTACCAAGGCGGAATTAGAATGGACATAATTAACCTCAGCTTAACATTCAGGAGCATTTGTCTGGGATCTCTTCTCATTTTCAGCTATAGCACCTGCTATTTCATTATTTATTACAGCTGCAAACATATTTGACAGAATCATCCTTCCTGCTGTCCATCTTCCTCATTATTAACCTCTCAGACTTCTACTCTGCGTATTTCTAAGAGCAAAATTATTGAGGTCCTAAACTTAAGAGATTACTATCCATTCCAGCCATGTTCTGAGAGAAACAAGACACTAAACTAGTGTAAGACGGAGATCACAAGTTGTGTACTTGGAGAAGCAGAGAGCTATTTAAAAAAGTGTAATACCAGTATATGAGAGCAACTAGGGTTCAAATCGATTTAGGCTGACAAAGAAACAGGAGTGAACTAACTTTTTATTAACTGTGTCCCTGTGATTATGCATCTCAGTCAGGAATGGCAAAGAGCATGGGTGTCTCAAAATTGGGCTATACTCTGCATTATTTTCAAAAGTCCATGCTGACTTTCTTCCTTATAATGTTTCCCCAGTTCATGTTGCAGATAGATCAGGTTTTATTATCAACTCATCCAAAGCAGAACTATGTTTCCAAGGACAACATATTGGCAATAAATTAGCTTTTTTAGATCAAAGAAAGGACTTTGCTCTGTATCTCTTATACATTATTATAGGGTTTTAATGTGCTTGTAAATAAATGTTTATGCCTCTT
This sequence comes from Crypturellus undulatus, assembly GCA_013389825.1. Classification (NCBI taxonomy): domain Eukaryota; kingdom Metazoa; phylum Chordata; class Aves; order Tinamiformes; family Tinamidae; genus Crypturellus; species Crypturellus undulatus. The sequence goes on from VWPW01020777.1 coordinate 262,954, forward strand.
GCCAATATCTTTGGTTGTAGGCGGCTTTTTATGGAATTCGTATTTATCAAATACAAATCACAAATACAAACTCAACAGTGGAAAGGAATGCTTCTTTGCTAAAGGTTTAGCATCTCAGTTCATAGTTTAGACAGCAGGAGAGGCACCACTGCAAGAAAATGTGGAAAAGACACAATTATGCCTAGAGAAAAGCAGAAACACCCAGAAACATATCCTTATAATAGGATTTTCTGCAAAACCATGTTTTTCTTGCCTTTGCAAGCTAATATTTATCTGATACTGCAGAACTCAGTATTCATGAATTTCCAGCTTGAGCACACCCTAGGACTAAACTGATTCCTTCCTGAGCTGCTGCAGCGCAAGGTTTACCTCCTTCTCAGCTGTTTCTCTGGAATGTAAGGTCAAACATACTTCTTCACTAAAATTAATGGTGTTCCTTCAAGGTATGTGAACACAAGATATTTTCATTTCTACGAAGTTAGCATGACTCTACAGTTATATATTCAAGCATTTTAAAACATCTTTTTTCTTCTCTCTAGCAATAGACTAGAAATCCATTTGCTGCAGTTCCTTTCAGTATCTCTTCTTTTCTTTGGGGTTTGTAGGATATATTCCTGAACATACATCTGAAGAGAATTTCCAAAATCTGCAAATTTCTATGTAATAAATATGTTTTGGGATATCATAACCTAGAAAAGAACTAAATATAAAACTACTAACAAAACTCTATACAGATATAAAATCCAATAACCAGATCTTGAGTTCCTTTATGATTTATGACACATTTTTCTTCTCAAAAAAGGAAAACTTCCTGCCTTATATTTGCAGTTCATCACTGCCTCCACATCCAGGCTAGGTCTACTGGCCTCCAGGAGTGGGTACAAAGCTATATGAAAAAACCAAGAGGAGGAAAGTTTAGCTGCTAAGAGACATGGTAAAGTATGCTAGGGAACGTATTCTGTGCTAGTATATATGCTAGCATAGCACTGATATTTCCCTGAACACAGAATATGTTGAAATTTCTGAAGTAAGCCCATTTCCATGTTCAATCTCAACTGCAAAACAGGTGGAAAAGTCTTTTCTATTTTATGTATTCTTGCAGAGAGGCTAAAATACCCCTAGGAGGATCAAATCCTTACTTGAGAATTAATCCACTGAGATACATTTTTTTAATATTAGAACTAATTCAAATGTGTCAAAGCTGTGTGGATATAAGTGCTATAAACTCATGCTTTAATGGTAACTGTGGGCATTAGTGCGCTCTATCATTTGGGTAGGATTCTAATAGAAAGCAACTGCTAATAAGTGATATTAGGAAGAATGGGGAACAGGATCCTTAATGGCAGCCTTTAGCAGTAATAAATCAACCCCTGAAAAGTTCTGCACTAGTTCCTTCCTTCATGTCAATATACACAAACACATAAAAACAGTTATGTTGATCCTGTCCATTTGGAAACGTAAAAGAAGCTGTCTGTGAAACCTCCTGTGAAGCAATTCCCTTTCTGTTGAGATACAACAGAGGGGAAATTCTGAAATTGCCCCCAAGAGTTTGCGTAGTGCCTGTTCTTTGGGTGCTTATGAGTTTGGTCACACGTACACTCAAAAATATCCTGGGCTGCCTGTTAAGGTCTAGTGACTGATGAGCTGCACTAGTTCTGCTCCCAAAATGTGCAGGCAGGCACTTGATGGCTTGATCAATGAGCTAATGAAGGTCACTTATTCTTATCAAGAGATAAACTTCATTTGGCAAAACTAGCGCAAATCTCATCTTGGTAAGATTTTCTGCTATTTCTGAATTCTAGCCTTTTATCAACCCATCACAGCATAAAAATAATGTGGCTGGTCTTTCAAGTGTTGTTATTTAGGGAAGGCTTAGGGAAGAGGGGAAATTAGAACCTGGCCTCTTTTTTTTGAAAACTGATCAAGACTGGTCTTACTTACCTCTTTGAGAGCATTTTGTCTCAGTTTCCAGGAGATTACTTTAGTCAATATACAGTGAAATGAGAGAGAAGGGGATTTCAATACCTTTTCCCTGACCTTCAAAAAACAGATGGCTTCTGCAAGGCTTTAGACTATACAGTTTTTCACAAGAAGCTACACGAAGACTTCAGGGACAGACTCCAATGCTATTGCAGGAATATATGTTGATACTAAGCCACTATTGTTGCAATGATGTCAATATTAAAATAAAGCTGATCTCAGAGAAAAACCGTAAAAAAAAACAAGAGATGAACCAAAAAAGTAGAGGAAAAAATCTCTCTTCAACTGATAAAACAGTGAAATTCTTCTATAGAGAGTGCAATTCCTAATTATGGATTTTTCCAGAGCCAAAATTTCTGAAGAACATGTTTATTATGGATAGAGTTACAAGTGCATGCCTGCATTTCAGCCGTTCTTTGTGAAAAAAAAGGCTGGTGAGCTTCCCTAAACTGGCTTCTTGCACGTTCCAGGATCTCTCCCTAAGGGAAATATTTGCTTTGGGCAGAGGCCGCAGTTATCCTACCAGAAGTTAAGTCAAACAATTTGGACAAACTTGGCATTTTAGAGTGTGAGTAATGTTAAGGGCAAAGGTGTCCACATTTGGGCTTTATTAAGGTTTCCTTAGGCAATAACATTACTTGAAACTGGAAATCCTCTCAGGAGTGTGTTCTCCTGCAATTGTAAAATAGTGAATTAAGCCGTTGCATGCTGTGCAGTGAAATTGTACAACTACACTGAGAGGCCATAAATATATTAAATCTCACTTTCAAAAGGTAATAACATGGTGTAGATGCCTTATTCTGGTTGATGAAACTGAAAAAGGAAGTGAGGAGCTGGGTTTGCGGGACTTGCATTGAACTTTCACTGGGAAGTGCTCACTCACTGGGAAGTACTGCTCTTCCCCCCTTTCCTTCATTGGAAACCTTCTAGTGGTGGCAGGGATGTCCCTTGCAATCCCAATGCCCAAATAGTTCCAATGCTGCGGAGTCTTGGCTTTACTTTACTTAATGGGTGACTCTGCATTTGTCATATGCATATACCTGCATGCGTCTAACTGATAAATCCTTCTCTCTTTGAAGGAGGAAGTTCAGTGCTGGAACAGGGGAAGCAATATGTTAAAAAGTTGTGGACCCTAAATCCTTTATTTATTTTATTTTATTGTTTTATTTTATTTCAATTTATTTTATTTTATATCAAAGGTATGGGTAGGAGGTATGTCCCTTAAACACGGAGTGTTTATAGAACAGTGACCTTAAGAGCTTTAAATGACTACATTGTTTAATGTGAAGGAAAAGAGTACCAGAGATCAGTGGAAATGTCAGCAGTATTTTTAATGAATCAAGTTTGTTTTAATCAATATCCCACTCTTCTTTCCATTGCCCTGAGATTGTCGTGCTTCGCAGAGAGATAATAGCAAATGTCATGCTTCAAAAAAGCAAGTGGCTTTGTTGCTATAAATCAATGGGAAACGTTGTTCTGCTAAATGTGACAGACACAAGTGACAGAAATGTCATCTTTCCAAGAAATCGTTATTTCCATACCCCATTTAGAAATGGATTCTGGGGAGCACTGCTTAGAGCCTTGGTACTCCCTGACCAAGATAAATGTGGGAAAATATGGAGACTTAATCAGAGTGGAGGTCTAGCTGAAGGATGGGTGCTGTGTTTTGCCTGAAGCTCTGTATTCTGAGTTTTGGAGTCCAGCTGAGAGCCTAGATCACACAAGAGGTGAGAAACAAATTAGCTCCTCTTCCGTATTTAGCTGGGGTCAGACACTGCCAGCCCATGTGGCAGTGCCATGGGGCTTTCCTGTGTAGACAGCTGAAGCTTATCACAAAGGGAAAGAAAAGTTCTTGCTTTTTTCTCTCTCTCTCTGCTCGCCCTAATCTCCACAAAGACAGCTATAACTTTTTTTTTTCCTTCTTTTTCTTTTCTTTTTATAGGTCATTCTGTCATGCTGTTCTGTAGTATAGTTAGGAGTAAGAGTCTCTAAATTTAATAGCCAAGCATACAGATGTCTGGCTTCATAAACTCACAGTTTGGCAGTGACTCTGCCAGTGAAATAAATGAGAAGCAAACTGTCACCTAGATCAGCACAATAGTCAGTGACAAGAACTCACTACCTGAACACCTAAAGCTGGCAAGAATATGCTAAAGTATAAACAGAAATGTGTTACATTTATTCCAGACCTTGGGGTTCGAGCAATTTGGATGCTAGGTTTGCATTCCTAAGCTTAGCTTTATACCTCTGCATGTCCGTGTGAATGGGCTATGCCCGTCCAGCTTCCTTGGTTTATCAGCCCTCAGAGTGAGCTCCTTGCCATGGCCCACCCTGTTTCCCTCTGTCAATGTCCTGCAAATGTGTTGTGGAGCCCTGAGGAACCTCTGGGAGCCAGTGGGTCGCTGCTGTCTCAGTCACGTGGCTTCTTCTCTGCTTTCCTTGGAGCTGATAACGACTCTTCTTCCACTTTCTTCCTCATCTCTGTGCATTGCTCTAGCAGAGTCACCCCTTGCTCACTTCCCACCTGCCTGGGACATTTCTAGGAGCCCTTTACCTTGTGTTTTAATATCACATATTTGTGAAACCAGCACTCTTTCTCCTTGGCTAAGCTGGTCTTTTTCCCTACCTTTCTACCAGCATTATCCATACTCAAAAAAAAAAAAAAAAAAAANCGAATGAAAAAGCACAGAGTACAGTCATGCAAAATAATATCTATATGCAGAGGGAAGGTGCTGTTACCTAGGAAGTAGGCCAGTTACTTGAAGTTCTTGACAACTTCTTCAAATCTCTCTGCTGATGAGGGGCTGATCTGTAAGATCGGAACCCACCCCAGATCCAAAGGACTGGNATACAGGTGAATGGAAAAGCACAGAGCACAGTCATGCAAAATATCTATATGCAGAGGGAAGGTGCTATTACCTAGGAAGTAGGCCAGTTACTTGAAGTTCTTGACAACTTCTTCAAATCTCTCTGCTGATGAGGGGCTGATCTGTAAGATCGGAACCCACCCCAGGTCCAAAGGACTGGGAGCACTGGGGAGCCTTGGGCTGAGGCTGGTCAGCGGTGACCGAGCATCTTGTCTGTGCTCTGCCAAGGTCTGTGCTGTTGGTTTTTAAATTTAGACCTATTTATTTGAACAGAATTTGCTTTTTTTTTTTTTTTTTCTTTTGAAGACAGCTTCTGTTTCACTGCAGCAGAAGGATAATAAGGACCCCAGGCAATGTAGCTTTTGCTGACCTATTTCTTTAAGTGTAGCACTGGCAACAGTTCTGGGATGGGATGGGAAAATATGCTTTTAAAATTGTTAATATGCCTTTAAAATTGTTCTGAAAAAATTAGGATCCATCACAGACAGTATGTTCTGCACCCTTGTCTGCTACGAGATAGATACTACTGACATGGTTAGTACCTATCAAAAGAAAACATAGTGGGGTTGTTCTCTAATTTGTAACTGCTGTGAGAAAAAGAACAAGTTTGGAGAGCGCATTAAGTGGATGAATTCATACATCCTTTAGACAGGAAAAAAATCAGAATCATATGGTTGTCTTGCAATGTAGTTTCTCCATTTCATACAGAGTTTGCTGAATTAGAAGGACAATCTTATTAGCTCGAATCTCACGGGAAAAGGTAATGAGTTGCCTGCTTGAGCAGGTGGGGTTTTTGGTTTGGTCTTGCATTGTGAAGACTGTTGAGCTGCATCTTACTGCTATGAGGATAATTCCATCAAATTAGAGACCAAATACTCCTCTTTCTTGTGGCTTTCTTGTACCATTCTGACTGATTGGACAGGTTTATAAATATTCTGGGTTGGTACCTTTTTCTTTTTTGGGGGGCCTTCCTTCTTATAGATCTTCTTGCTCTTCATAGCCCAAAAATGGCTTACAGACCTATTTTCCTGCTGGCTCCATGTCTCAGGAGAGTTAGGCCTGTGTCCTCGTATTTCATTTCGTCTCAGGTGTGGTGTGTCATCATGTCACTGACGATCTATTGTTTTGATGCCTGCTAATGTCTGATGTCCAGGGAAAGACATAATAACTTATATAAAACTTTTTTGCGTTTCTTGCCCCAAACATGGGTTCGAAAATGCAGCTATGGCAAAATGAGCATAACTGGTCTGCATTTCATACATAAAATGTAAACATCTCCACATATGGCCATAAGTTAACTCCCTTTTTCCTGCTATATCTATGCAGAAACTCTGACAAAAGATCAAATAAAAAGGTTTCAATATATAATATTTTATTAATAATACAATAATAGCAACATAATATTTTATTACCTGGGATGTGAATTATGTATGTTGCACAGTAGAAATCTGCTTTGTCCTCACACACTTGCACAAACTATTAGACTACTGAAGTGTGGAGAGAAAAAAAATGGGGAAAAAAATAAAAATGAATTACTAGCAGTCTATGGAGATTAAACACGCTGAGGTGCCCTCTGTGCTATAATTCCATTTGGACGTGTTCGATGTTTTGCTGCACACATTTGCTCTGAGCATGCCCTCTGAATAGCTTTTTTCTTTTGGTCAGCAAGTCTCATCATGTTTACAGGAAGCTCTATTAAGAGTTCTGGGAAAGCAAAGAAATTTATTTGCTTTAAGCCTAACACAGAGGAACTTGTTATAGCACAGCAATTCCCATGCTACTACAGTATGCAAAACTGGACTACAAGCTTTCAATTGGGTTAGCATCTTGAAATAAAATTTTTGACCGGGAAGGACAGCACGGCTGCTGGAGCTGTAACAAATGGGCAAGTTTAATGAAAGCGAGGAGGATGTGGAGCATTCAGAGCCTAAGCTTGTTAGTACCAGGAGTACTTAGACCTAGATGATCAGTTTAGGCTCAAATTGGGTAAAATTGTGATTTGTTAGATACAAAACTCCATAACAAGGAATTTTATGGGGTCCTTCCCAGCAGATGGCATGGGGCTCAGTGTCCTTCCTACAGTGACAGTGCACTGGGAGGCCTGGCAAAACATCCTGAGTACCTGGACTCAGTTTCTCCTGTCCTGGACAACCCCAGTCACCGGTGGGGTTTTGCTGCCTGCAGCTTTCATAATTTGTCAAAATCATATGTGGCTGAGTCTACTTTCAACACAGTTGTAGAGGGGGCACCTCCTTCCACAGTTTCTTGCAAACCTGCCTCATCCAGGCTTTTCAAGATTAACTGCAAATGCAACTCTCTTAAGAAAGGGAAAAAATATACTGAAATACAGTCTGGCTTAATAAATCATCTCCACCCCTGGAAAAGCTCTTCTAATCTTTAAACATATCTGTGGGCTTCTACCTTTACACTCACGTGTTGATCCCCAAGGTGGGGGGGTAGGAAAGTCAGAATAGCTGCAGAGGGGATTAATGTTGCATATGGCTTTGGGATCTGGCTGCTCCTGCCTGCCAACACGCATGAATCTCTGACGCTCAAACTGTGGTATTTGAACAAGGCCAGCCTGCAGCAGAGGTGCTTGCCAATATGCTGGTGTGAATACAGCTCCTGAAACCCTCTTGTAAGGTAACAATAAGGCAGCACAAGCGTTCGGTGTGGTTAGTATTGCTTAGAATCGTAAAAGGACTGACTTTTACACTTGTCATTCTTTCTGTACCATTGGATTTTACTATCCCACTAGGTGTGTTCACATGAAACAGCAATGCAATCGCACAGCTGATGCGGGTGAAGCGAGAGACTGTAGGTAGTGCACCCATAATAAACTGTAAAGCCATATATGGAGACACTTAGGTATACAGGCCTCATTAAATCTTTCAAATTCTATAAAATAGCACCAGATCTTAGCAGCTGACACATGCCAGATGCTTTGGTTCCCAGGCAAACTTCTTGTGTGCTCTCATGACAGTCTTATTGTCACTTATTGTCACTCTTATTGTCACTCCAGTATGATTCAGGATCCTTCCCGCATGCTGTGAATTCCATCCATACCAGTCAGTTAAACGGGACCAGAAATATTGTGGAGCCCCGAGGCCACAAAACTGTGCCTGAACCTCTAAAACCAGGAGGCTGTGATCTTGCTGCTCCTGCGGAAGCCTCCCTGGTGCTGAGCATCCAAACTGTGCTTGGGAATTGCTTGGAAAAGTGCTGTTTGATACAAGCCAAGACAGTGCCAGGAAGTGTTATGACAGTTTATTAATGTAGGTGATTACATTTCTCAATACTTTTTAAATGTTAATATCTTTTTGTATACTCAACTTTCAGCTATGTGTTTTATTCGACTTTGCTCCTACACATAGTGTGTATATGTGACAATGTTTAGGAAAGACACTTAGATGCCATATACCGTATGAATGTGCTGTCGGCCCCTTCAGTTTAACTCAGCAACTCACTCAGGAATTCAGAGGTAACTTCTTGATTTTTCAAATTCATTTTAATATTTATAAACTAAAAAAAAAAAAAAAATGTTTACATGATTCCTTCTCCACTACTCCTCTTCAGTACAGACAAAATCTGTGTTGCCTGAAACAGAAGAATTTTCCCATCCTATATCTGGAAGAGAGATTGAGGCTTATGTGTAAATAAATCTACCTGGTTCGCTCTGTGTAGGAAAACACTAAGCAGCGTACAATAATCACATGTAGGAGTTTGAAGTGAGACCAGAGAAGATAAGGTCAAACATTTAATCCTGTTAGCTGATGCTGTGACACCAGATTACGATGTATTTGCCCTAGTTCATTGTTTCCTTCACAAAGAATTTCACATTATTTTCCTGTTCGGCAAAGGGCTGATCACAAAAATTTGTTTCATAGGGCACAGACTGTTATGTTTCTGTATCTCTTAAAACAGCACCATAATTGTACATACTGTACATAGGGGGAAAAAAGACATAGAAAAAAATATATATATTTGCCACCTTAACTCATTAACCCCTAAGTGTTGCACAGCAAATGAGGTACACTAGCAAATAGTGCTATAGCATTCAGGAATGAAAAAGGGCATAGACGTCACGTTTCCACTGGCCACAAAGTCATCATTCCACATCAACAGTGTCTGACCTCCGGTGCAGCATTTACAGATTTTTACAGAGCTATGGTACATGTTAATTAAATATCCTGTACTGTATTTGTACTCATAGAAAGATTAATTTCATTAAGAGCAGAAGGTTATTTCCAGCCTATTGTATTTCCAATATTTCACCCTTTGTAAGAGGGCCTTTTGAAAAAATTAATAAGCTCCCTCCTTCCTAAAAATGAAATACACTGCAAAGCAGCAGGGTGTTTTCCAAGTAACCTAAATACTACAGCGATATAATCAAATCTCTAAAACACATGATCCATAATGATGGGTAACAACTGTTTCATGCTGTCATGGCAACAAGAAATCTTAGGGTAGCAAATCCATAATTTAAAAAGATTATCTTGTGTGTGCAAAGGGTGTTTTTACTGCAGCTACAACCACAGTATACACTGTGTACAATTGCTGGCTACTTCACTATCTGTATATATCCTTTTTTTAGTCTGTCCTGCTTTGCACGACTTTTAAATCTCACTCATGTATGTGTTGTTCTTTTTTTTCTCTTTTAAGGATTTGTTTGTTTTCATTTCACCACAATGTTTTTATTAATCTGATTTCATGCTCCCTTATAATATGCTTATAAGAGAAATCTGGGAGTTTGGTCATCTCTTTATTTTGTAATATCAAATTCAACTCTTCTTTTAAAAATTTACGCTCTTTTGTGTCAAGACTATTTGTTGTTTTTAATGTTATCAGTGCATATTTTCTCAGAAATAGTGACGTCCAGGCACTGAAATATCCTTTACTACATATGGTGTATTTTTCCCTTCCAAATATTGGTAAGGAAATTCAAAGAAGAATGAAGAGGTTTTTATCTATTTCTATAATGGTGGTTAAACCTGTAATGTCAGGAGATGGTCTTTTCTAGTGTTTACGTTTGTGTTAATGGTGAAATGCCACTGCATTAGCAACACAATATGTGGATAGCAATCTATAAAAGTACAGTTAGCTTTTGCTATGATCAGCTACAAAATTCTTGCTGTCTTCTCTGGAGCCAAGAATTTGTACAAAGAAGTACAAAGCTGTTCTGCCCTGTGCAAAGGAGGCTTGAGCAATTTATGTGATGTTCTTGCTTGATCTGAGATGCAAGATTGTTCTGCTGGTCACGTGGAAGAGAATGTCTCCCGGTCCTAAATTTATCCTTTGATAGCAATCATGGAGGAAGAACATTGTCTGAGTAGCTGTGTCTTGTTAACACATTTCATAAAACTGAAGGGAACTCCTGGATACTTGCCATTGCAAGCATGTCACAAAATTACTAAAGCTTTATCTTAAAACTTAAAGTTTATCTTAAAACTACGTAAGTTATTTGCCTCTTCATTACTCATATTGAGAGAAAGGCTGTTTCTGTAAATATTCCTTTAGCTTTCAGCCTGAACCGAGTCGTATCATATAGCCATTTATTATTGTGCTAGTGTTGTCCTTCAATCTTAACAGGTACTCTCTGTTCCAGTTTTTCCCCTGTAATGTATTTACGGAGAGCAATCATATCCCCTCCCAGCCTTCATCTTGAGAGCTGAGCTCGCAGCCTTCTCCTTACCAATCTAGTTGCTCTCTCCCATTTCCCCATTCCTCTCCATTGAAATTGGGCTGTCTTGAGCCCTGGGGGGAGGACCAGGGCTGTTCACAGGGTCTCCAGTGCTACATGATGCTCACCTGGTGGAACACGCATGAGATCCCCAGTTCCAGCTCCGTTCTGCTCCTGAACATGCCTTTGTGATGAGCCGCAGTATGACATACATATACCCACAAAGTAGAATTACCTTCTCATACAGTGACGCCTGCAAGAAGTCACAGCCCCACATGAGTCACTAGATCCTAACGAGCTGATCCTCATGTAGTCTCTGCAGTGCATCAACGGGTTAAGAGTTTGAGATGTGCAGTCCCCTTGAAATGCTGGTTTGGCACTATACAGAGCTTCAATTGAATTGTAGGTTTACTCTTCCTTATGTAATAGATTGGAATGATGACTCTGCTGTTGTGGCTGCCTGGAAATAAACTTCTCGATAGCTCTGGATAGGAAAAAGTCAAAATATTAGATATATGGATCCATAGCACCATTCAAATTGGAGCACAAGTGCTCATATCTCTACAGAAACATTTAATCTCAATTGAGTAGGTTATGAAACAATGATTTTGTATTTTAAAAAGGTGAGCCTATGAGTTAGAAGGCTGTAAGTAGGTAAAATAAAAAGATAGGCTAAAAATTGCTCACTTGTGAGCAAGGAGTTGTTATAAGGACCATATGTGTGATCCTATATAAGAACTGCCTGTGTGATCTTGATTGCTGAGGAACTTGATACTGTTTTTTTTTTTAATACTAATATGTCCTGAACAAACATCCTTCAGAATGGCAAACTGATGCTGGAACGAAGAGGACTGGAGTGATGTCAGTTTGGAGGCTGCAATGGCTTCAGTGGCGTGAACAACATTGACAAATTAGTAAAAATGGAGTTATCCACCGGTAATCACTTCTGAGTCCTGTTTAGGAGTAACTCCCCAGGTAGAGCACTGCAAAGCTGAAGACGCCTGTCTGCCTAAGCATCTTCCCACCAAGCACCCTCCCTTGCTGCAAGTCTCGCCCAAGCTCCCAAGTACTGCGGATCTCAAGAACGGCCCAAGGACCCAGCCTGGTTTCTCGCTCGCTGATGAAAAGCAGAGGGCTGCGTATTGGGCACTGGGGAGGCGGGTGCCAGCTTCAGGCTCCGCTCTCCCCTTTGCTCTTCCTCTCCTGCTGCTGCTGCTTCAAGGCTGTGTGCTCAGCTGCCCGTCTCTTCTGCGTCTTCTAAGCGCTGCTCCCGCGGCTGCGCAGGGACGCGAAGCTTTGAAAGCGACACGGTGTGACCGCGGCGTCCAAGTAATGAGTGTTTAAAAAGAAGGCATGTGTGCACCAGGGAAAAGGAGGAGAGGGCGGCCTGAGGGAAATGTTCATCTGTTTAAAATGTCAAAGCTTAAAATACTGCTCCCCGGGAATTTCAGGGAGCTTTGAGCGCAGCCAGGAGCTGTCTGCTTGTCCCACTTCAGGCATTTTGCCTTCAGAGCCCTGTGATCTGTTTAGAACAGGGACATTTTCGCCTCTCACTTAGGGTTTGCGTGCTGCCCGGCACTGCTCCTTCTGCAAAGTCTGATTTATATCGTTTAAATCCAGAGACGTATTAATACAGAGCACACACTCCTGGGCGTATGTGTGCCAAGCGGCACATAAACTGATGTGGCCTGTTGAGGGCACGGGCTGTTTACCTATCCGATGGGTAAGTATAGAGCTTAACACACTGAATCAGGGACATCTTTCCAGTGCCTACACAGACGATTTCAAATCCCTACCCCACTTCACTGATGAATGTACTGTGTATTATTGCTTATGGTTTGTAGCATCCATATTAACACAATTTAATTAAAACAATTAATATTCACATGGAAATACATGGCAGCAGCAATTTTGTGAACAAAATGGATTTGAAAGTAGCCTATATGCATACAAATGGTTTAATTTAAATAAATATTACAATTAACATCTTATTTATAACATAAATCAGGGTGTGGAAGTGCTTAGAGCACTCTGTGTTGTATAGCATTTTTGAAAGAAAAAAATGTAGCATGTAAAGAAACAAGAATGAGAGGAAAAACAACAGCAACACTGTATTGTGTTCTACCGTTTAATTTTCTGAGTATACAAAATAATGTAATAAAAAGCCAGAAACAGGATCAAATGAAAGGCAAGTAAAGATGGAAACTACACGACAGAAAACACACTGCTGTGACAAAAACAAAAGTTAACTTGAGATTACCATGAGGAGGGTCTGAGTTTAGATCCTCTCACTTATCAGCATTTCGTTGCATTATTTTTAGCAGAAGGCTTGATACGAAGCCTTTGCTGGGTGGCCAGAGGGCCTGTGGCCCTGCAGGTCCCACGTGCCAACCCCCAGGCAGCAAGCACACGGCTCTGCCCTCGCTACGTCAAGGCGCAGAGCACACTAGGTATTGGTGCTGCTCCCTGGCTAGAGCGATTCCCATCTTAGCTATAGCTCTGTCTGCAATGTACTGTTGTGGGAGATCACTGTTCTGCGTTGAAAGTACTAGTGAGCAGTGTTGGGGTGGGGGGCTGAGTATTTTCTGGAGTATTCCCTCCTGTATTTTTTTATTAAGAAGGCTTTCTGCTGCTCCAATTTCTCCATCTGTCTGGAGATGCTCTGCAGAGGCACTTCTCTCTGTGCTGGCTTCTGCTAGAGGAAAATGACTCCGTCTGCTGTGTGGGAGAGATTTTATTTTAATATTCTTCAAGGTGGGTTTCCCAAGCACCGCCTCTTCTCTTTCCTTCCTTCTCCTTGCCCCTTCCACTTCTACTTATTACCCACACAAGACGTTAGGCTTGCAGTGAGGACTGGATGAACTCCCCCAGCACAAACCACCATCCGTCCACAGTGTTTCTCCAGAGACCTTTGGACAATATTCCCAAAAGAGAGGGAGTACCTTCTTTTTTACAAAGTAGATTTTCAGCCACATCAGAATAATTTCTGAAAAGCTGCAGTTGAAGGTGTCTACTGAGTCAGCAGACTTTGACTACATGGATCTGGAAGGATTTCTTTTTCCTAGGAGTTGGAAATCCCTGTACCCTGCCCAACCTGAGCCTCCTCAGTTCATTGCCCCAGGCAGCAAGCACCTCTAGGCAGGGTTTTGTGTTTATGTGCCTTCCTTGGCAGACAGAGAAGTTGGTGATGAGGGCTTGTGTTCCCAATACACCAGGATCCGTGTTGATTTGAAATTGCTCTTTGACCACTCTTGAAACTCTTAAGAATCAACACATTAAGCTCATAAAAGTAAATCTAATCTGAAGTGTAATTATTAAGATATTCACATTGGGGATGGGCTTGAGTTCTGCTCCTTCCTCTGTGGACTTTAGCTAATTCTAAATTTATGTATTTGTTGTAAGGAAAACATAAATACGTGACCATGACTAATGGATTATCTGTTTCCTTAGATAAGAGGTAGCAATTGTATCTCTGAGTTTTCTACAACTGAGCAAACCAAGGTAAAGTGATAGTGACAGGCTCAAATTTTTATTAAAAAAATGCAATATGTCAAACTCAAAGATGGAATTTCAGAGGGTCAATATTTTCCCAAAATGGTCAGTGTACCTGATGGGTGTGTGTGCTCGTTCATTATTATTATTTAGACTGAGAATTTATTTTCCTAGAATGGGTGCATGCTTTCAAAATCTGCAGTAAAAGACAGTCCTAAAAGAAAAAGATGTGGAGAGTCAAAGAAGGGATGCCCTAATAACAGCAAATATAGATTAAACAAAAAGACATTAAATAAATATCATCTTATTACAATCTGTATCTAATGTGTTATTTATTCATTTTTCAAGGAGGCTTATTTATATTGGGACTATTCTGGGGAACTTAGTGTTTTTGTCTGTTTAATTTATTGTCTAGTGGATCTACAGCTTGTTAAGAAGTATTTCTTGCTTTGCAAGACACTTTCTAGTTTTCAAGCTAGTACTCTTGTGCAATAATGAACTTGTCATCAAATCTGGAGACTTCTAGTGTGATACTTGAAAGAATAGCAGCAAGAGTAGAGAGAGCACAAAAGAATGCTGCGGTAGGCAGAAGAAACCCTTGGAGTTAGCACAGAAAGGATGTTGGATGGGGTTCATTTCCTAGGAAACCTCTCATCAGGAAGCGCGCATATTTTAAATGCTTGAACTGTTGTGAAGCAATTTGTAGGTTTTGATACTTCCCTCAAGGCAAGGCTTATGTTTAAAGCATCACTCTGATATTATGAATGCATTTCATTTAGAGGGAAGGGAAAATGGAAACATCATATCTGTTTGTTTCAGGAAATTCTGATACAGCTCTTCATTTATATCTTGTCTCAAGAGTAAATTTATTGACCCAAGCATAACTGCTGCAGTTTCTTTTGGCTGAAATTTTTGGCTGAAATCTCCTTTTTTTTTTTTTTTTCAATAAAATGACTTACGAGGGGACAAAAATTTTTTGTGACAATTTTTTGTAGACGGTTTTTGAATTTTCTGTTACATTTCAGTTTGTTATTTCAGGATAGTAGTGAATTTCTAACACAGTTGTGGTTTAGGTTTAAATTCAATCATATTGCCTCTTCTGCACCAAAGGGAGCTCTATTAATGATCTTGTAATAGTTTAAAAGGAGTTTGGCAAGTGAAAGAGAGTCATCATCAGCTCCTTGTCTATGTTTATCATACAGAAGTGCTGATATGGATAACCTGGAAAACTATTTTGGCTGTAAGCCAAGTCATTAGGCATTTGAATGAATCTGCAACTATTTTACTGCAGTAAAAACTCACCCGTACCTAGTAGCACCTACTTCACAGCAGTGGTTTGATTTTTGTTCACTCAAACAGGGAAACACATGCCAGTAAATCTGCAAATCTGTTGCATAGATAGTGAAGTGGAGAATGCATGGTCTCTGTATGATAATGGAGTCAAACAATAAATGGGTAGGTTATTCCAAATGTTTCTCTTGGTGAGTGGATGTAAATCATTCACTTAATTTTAAAGAAGTTAGAGCAGCACAGGAATTTGAAATTCAGCCAAAAGTATCAGAGTAAAGAAGAGAGATGATGACTTCAAGCAGAGAGAGGACCCTCAGTGCTACTACTTGAAAAGATATAAGTCTAACAGGAGGAAACTCCTCCTTAATTCATCAACTTTGTAATAACATTGTCGACTACAGGATATCCCATGATGAGTCTCTGATCTTTTAGGAATCCTTTGAAGTGTTCCAGCCTCTTTCTACTGCATTAAGAAAGGACCAAACTGTGAAGGTCGAGTAGTGTTTTGTTTAAAACCCTGTCATCTCATCTGCTATTCTGCTCTGGGCCTTGCAATGCTTCTGTGGCAGAGTCCTCCTCTTTTCTGTATACTTCTCGCATGTTAAGTAGCTCTGAGTTTTGAATTTGGTTGCTCATAAATTCCGCTTGGTGTAGGAGCCCTTAAAGTCTTTGAAGGTCCATGGAGGCCCTTTCAGGAGAGAACTAAGGGTTTCATTAATACTTCCTGATGTTCCTAATCCAAGATCAGGAGAGGACTTAAGGTTTCATTAATAATGCTAATATTCCTAATCCAGAATTTCCCTTTTTCTTGTGAATCATGGTTTTGTTTATTGGTGGTAGATGCATCACAGGTTCCCGTGGTACACCGGCAAAAATGGCCAGTGAACCATGGTCATTTATACTGCTGAAATAACATAAGTTGTTGAAACATTTAAATTAAGTGCTATGAAAATAATATAGACAGTACAGATGAAGTGATTGCTCTTCTTGCTAGCATATTTTGTTAGGCACTACTCTCTAATATGTCTCCTAAGATCTGATGGAGCTTGTTCAAAACCTCATGTTACATCGTTACCAGCGTGTTGAGTCAAGCAGCATGAATGATTCTCAGTATAATTTAAAATAGCTTGAAACAGTACTGTAGTCATATCCATATAGTAGTGCAAGGTGTTATACAGCACGATTGTTTGAATGTACAGAGCAAGATAGGACAATTGGCATTCTAAAGACTGGAGGTTCTTAACTATGTAATTTCTATCTGTAACCAACAATATTCCATTCGCTCTTGGTGCTTAATTTGATTCTTAAAGGAGAGCTTAAAAACTACTTATCTTAGAAGCTTTAATGTGGAAGTCCTATGAATTCGCACTAGATCTCAGAAGTTTCCTTGTTATTCCCAGGTGTAGATATTAGCTCTTTCAGAAAAATATTGTCCACCACCTCTCTAAGGAGACAACCAGAACCTTCCAAAGGGAAGCTCTTCCTGCAAGTGCTGCTCCACAATAGATGTTTCATAGTTGAAATCCAGTGACAGGGAAAGGGATGATGGAGGGCACCTGGAAACGGGCTGATGATATTACCTTCTTGTGCATACGCAAACTGACATGAAGCAGTGCCAGTAAGCTTAAATAAAGAGAGTATTGGCAAACCTCTGCATCGTTATGTCCTGGTAATATAAAATATCAGTCCATCAGAGAGCAAATAAGATTTTTTTTTTGTTACTGTAATGTTCCCTGTTGTACTCCATGCTGTGATTTCTAAAAGGAAAGATAAAAAAAAGAACACCTTGATTCTTATTTTTCACGTATCCATGGACAATGATCCCTACAATAAGTAAGTCAATGATCTCACGTGCTTTGAAAGCAGGTTCTACTCATCTTTATCAAACGATAAAATTTATCTCCCCTTGAAACCCTGCTCTACTATTCAGCAAATCCTAAGTAAATAAAGCTGATCTTTGGGTCTTTCATAGATGCTCATTAGATCTCTGTCTTTGATGTTGCATATATCAATTGTGAGCTATGGCAAATGAAAAAATAAGGAATGTGACTATTATTATGACATTTGCATTTTAATTAGTCTCCCTTTTAAAGTTTTGTTCCTAATATTGTAATTCAGAAAACAACTTATGGCAATAATTAATGAAAAGGTGTTTATTCATTCTCTATCTAGGACTCTAGGAAAAAAATCAAAGGGATTTCTCTAACAAAATCTGAACTAAAAGAAATCTTTCATATTGAGCTTTTTCTCCTTTCATCACTAACATATAAAATTGTATTCATTAAACGGTAGCTCTTAAGCCCCGCCTTAAATAGTTAAATTTCTGAAATCTTTTTTACTTTTATAAAACTGCTTCACTCATGTGATGGTTAGAAATCTTTTTTCATTTCCATCCTAAATCTATTTATGACTGCTTTATACTCATTTATTCTTGTACTGTACTGGCTCACAAGCCTCTGAGTTTAAAAAGTTCCAGTGTCTCTGCATTTATTCCCTCTTCCTCCACCCAATGTATTAATAGACAGAAGTCTTATCCACTCTCATTCTTCAATTTGTTTAGCTTAACAAGCCAAGTTCTCCAAGTCCCTTCCAATAGCTCAAGTTTTCGATGTCTCTGCCAGACTAGGAAAAAAGTGTACTGCATCTGCTCAGTCTGCAACATTTCCTTTATGAGTCAGGTATCTTGAACATATGGAAACAAAAATGTCTGTCTTGCAGATGAGACCTTGCTAGTGCCAATGCTAGCAAAATCTATGTGAAGGAAACATAAAAATATAAATAGATAATATATCTCTGCCCTGCTGCTTTTATTCCAGGATATCTTCTGCCAGGGTTTACAGTGGCTATGTAATTATCGGATATAATTTTCTTACCGTGAGAGCTTTATTGCAATGGGGATTTTTTTCTCTGCCAACAATTATCTATTCATTTCATCATAATTTTATTAATATTGATTCTTCGCTTCCTAAACAGAGAGTCAGCAATTGGAGAGCAATACCAAGGACAAAACTCTTTTTCTTGGGTCTCCAGACACGGGGCACCCCGTGAGAACAGCAGACCATCGCATTAATGGGGACTGGGTCACATTTCTCTTTTTTGAGTTGTTTACAGCTTGAAGTTTAACTCCAAGCAAAACACTGGTATTAACTCGTATCTTGCATCTGGTATTAACACTGGTATCTTGCATCTACTGCAGATCTGATTCCCTCCAGACCTTAGTCCAGAAGAGCTGCTCCTAGGAAAAAAAGCTGCCTTGGAAGAGGCTTGGTACTGTCCTGCATGGAAGTGATTATGGCTCAAATGAGATTCTGCTTTGTATGTTTTATTCTTCCTCCTGCTTCATGTCTCATTGCTTTGTTAATGTAGGTTATACTAGCACCATTTTCTTTTTTTCCTGCAGAGAGTGCATCCTTTGGCACACATTTTTGTCTTCACTGGGTTTCAGTTATCTCTAACAATACCCATTTTTGTATTCCAAACCAATAGTTAGAGCTAATCCTTGCAATAGCTTCCTAGGAGCCTTCCCAGACCCCATTTCCTTGAAGGATTAGCTGTAGCAGTTTAATTTACACCACTGTCTATCTGGCTTCTGCTCTCACCCATATGGATACCTTCTGCTCTTTTCAGCAGGTATCTGTTCTTCTCTCATTAAAAGCTTGAATCAAAACGCAGGGCTCCTCCTTTTCTAGCTGAAGGGAGTGATAACAACAGTGACATAAAATGAGATCTAGGTACAAGCCCAGATGGAAATTTTCTGTTAAAATAAGGATGGTGATTAATCTGCATTTCAAACTTTGCCACCGTGACAAGGAGCCACGAGGAATTTGCTACAGCTGCACACCAGCGTTCTCCTGTTTTGCCACTTTGAACTAATGCGATGAACAGGGTGATCAGCACAGAGCAGCTAGAAAGGGTTTGCAGGGGAGGAGAGGGTTTGCCTGCCTGTGAGCCAGACAGCTCATCTCATGCACTGAGGCCGAGGAGCTTCTTCTCAGGGAGCACCGTGGTTGGATGGAGTAGGGCGTGCAGCGAAGGGATAAGTGTCTTTCAAATAAGATTGCAAAACTCCACTGGGAAAACGACTGCTTTGAATTTTTAACCAAGTACAATCCAGGTTAACCAGAATCTTTATTTCATCTGGTAGCTACTTCTCCAATTTAAGCTTAAATTATTACACTCTGACCCTTTTCAACAGGGATCTAATCTAAGGCTTCTTGGTTTTGCCTTCACAGCCCTTGGTGGGTGCTGCTAGAGGCAACCACGGCTACCTGCCCTGCTTATCTCAGTGGCCATGAGTGCACAGGGTCATTGGGTGTCATGCTCAGACACCTGGAGCTTCAAATAACCTCAAAAGGGGCAAATTTGGTCAGGACAGACTGAGCTTGGTCTTGAGTCGTGCTCAGACAACTCCTAAAGGACAAGGTAGATGTAACCACTGAATTTTGATAGAAAGGTGGCTTATCATGCTATGGATTGGCAGCCGCAAGGCTTTAAGCAGATTCTGTTTGCTTTAGTGATGCTGAAGCACACACTTGAGCTCATTGTTGAACCAGCTCCTCTTGGGCTCAGGCAATAAAACTGAATAACCAGAATACGAAGCAAATGCTGTGTGAACTTTGCTTCCAACTAAAATGTTTCTATCCTGTTTCTCAGTAAGTTAATTTGCTTGCATTGCTGTTCTCTGAGATGAATTACAAATGTGTTTGCTTTTCACAGTAACTTTGGGTTATACTGTATACATCATGTTCACTTTCAATTGAGCAAAGTGGATGTCATGTTGCCAGTCATTCGCTTTACATGAATCTTTCATCATCAAAATTTATGCTGTGCTATCCGTTGTCAATAGTTTACAAGAGAGATGCAAGTAAATAGTCACATGATAGAGGTCAGGCATCTATTTATATTGAGGGTGAAATTCTTTCTTTAGAAGCATAGGAAAGAATGCAGCTCTGTTGATTTTCCCCATTCAACAACTTTGCCCTCTAGTATTTGGCTATTGCTCAGGGGGGCTAATAAATTTCTTTAGAACAGCTGTAATTCAACAGCATCGTTCCTATCTTCTAAGATCTAAAGGAGAGTGATTGACTTAAATGCTTTGTAGGTTCTGTCAGAAAAAAAAAAAAAAAGAAGTAAATGAGTCTGTCTCTACCACCACAAGAGGTGATGGGAGCAGCAATGTGGAACAACGGACAACTTCTTGTTATGAAACTCCCAGGAGCTTGAAAGGAATCAGTTCAACTCCTACCACCTGAGAAAGGCTTAGAGTAGAAGAATCAATTTACCCCCCACAACTTAGACTTCAAAAGTATAAAGTCGTCCTTTCCAAGTTCTCAGCTGATTGCAGCGGACAAGAGAAATGAGGTGTCACTAATCCTCGTGCAGCTCTCCTTGGACTTTTGAAGAGCACAGATCTGTTCTTAAAGGCTTCCTGCGGGCAGATCTTTGCAGGGGAGTCTGTCTGCAGTGACGGTGAGGCTGTGGCGCAGTAACTGGGCAAGGGTATGGAGCATCCATTGTAGGTTCTGGAAAAGGTTTCCTGTTAGCAAAAAAAAAGTATGCTTTCAGTCTGAGGATAAAACTATAAATGCCATGTTTTGTTGGGGTAAGGATTAAATTATATTAAATGGGAAGGGTGAGCTCGCTTGATCAACAAAAAAGGAGAAAGCATATCCCGTGAAAGACAAAATGCATTTTTGATACTACTTCAGGTTTCTGAAAAACACTTTCAGCTTTGCTGTAACCACTACAATTAGCACTAGGTTTGATAACCAGACCACAAATTGTATTCCTCTGTCCTTTCAGTGCTTTTGTGAACTTCATTGTCTAAGAAAGGCTTAATCCTTAGGTTATGATTTGCCACCCTTTGTCCTGGATTCCTTTTTCTCCTTTCTTTTGGCAAAATGCCACTATGCGACTGCAAATTACTAGGACAGCCTGAGCTAGAACAATTTTACAAACAGATTTTAGCTTGAGCATCTGCAGAAGCCCTGCTGCTCGGTGTGCATGAGAGGAGCTGTGCTGACTGTCCGTAAGGGATGACGGGCGCTCCGGCCACCAAGGTCTGCGCCTTGCCTCACACCTTGTCTCACCTGCGCCAGGAAGCTGTCTTTAAGAGACACCCTGCGTGGACGTGCATCTGCTGATGCTGCCGGGCCTGCCGCAAAAGCGGAGCCATCGGGCGCAGGGGGAAGAGGGACGACGTGCCTAGGAACAGAGCTGACTGCTGCGGAGACGGCATCCGGCTCGTGGAGAAGGACACTTCAACAAAGCTGGGTCACTGCTTTCATGAAGGCTCCCACCACAGAGCAAGAGAGCAGGTTCATGACCCGTGTTCTTTTTCAAGCAGACATATTTTCAATTAAAGCTGCCTCCTTAACAAGAAAGGGACACGCATTAGGAAGGGCAAGCTGGGCCATGCAAGGGCTCCTTACGGCTCTTCCCTTGCAGGGTGACTAGAAGAATGGCCTCAGGCAAGGCTGCTTAGGAGAAGGGGGAAAAAGGTTTCTCTTGCTGCCTTTCAAGATAAGGCAAAGGTGAAGGATTTTTTTTCTTCTGCAAGTTTTTTTTTTTTTTTTTCCTATGTATAGTTCTCCCTTGTTAGAGCTCAGGCAGCATCAGTGCTTTTGTTATGAACCTGTTTCTAATGTGCTTTTTTATATGGTATCCTAAGCTAAAGGAACATTAATTTTATGAAGAAGAAGAAGCCGTGACATTTCATTTCACAGGGTCTCACACTGATATCCATTGCAGGTGACCAGATTATTGGGTAAGGATACCACTACCCTGCCCTCATCAGCTCTTAAGCTGGATCTTCACAGGATCT
Organism: Crypturellus undulatus; assembly: GCA_013389825.1. NCBI lineage: Eukaryota > Metazoa > Chordata > Aves > Tinamiformes > Tinamidae > Crypturellus > Crypturellus undulatus. The sequence goes on from VWPW01020777.1 coordinate 285,086, forward strand.
GAATGGTTTGCAGGATGGGCTTCTCTTCAGACCCTCTTTCAGGAAAAATCCTGTGGTTCAGTTTTCTTACTCCTTAGGAATCACCCCTACATTTCATATTTAGATTAATGTCAACATCACTCAGAACTCTTTGAGTTATTTAGACAATCACCATGGCAGGAGTAAATAAACGTGCAGATGCATCCTCTTTGCTTTCACCAAGCAGCACAAGTATAGAGACCTTGGCACATAGCGAAATGACAGAGGAGCAACTGTATAGGTTATTCTAGCAGACATTTTGTCCCATATTCTGACCCTGGCAACTGTTAATAGCTCACCAGACATTGATATCTCCACATGTACTATATCAGTCTCCAATTTACGTTCATTTCCCTGCCTCACTTTTCTTGGGACAAAAGTCAAAAATAGAGGTTTCTTCCTCTCCCGCTTTCCCTTCATGTGCCTACTCNTGAGGTTTCTTCCTCTCCCGCTTTCCCTCCCGCTTTCCCTTCATGTGCCTACTCCTCTAGAGGCTCCTCTACTGCTGTGTGGTGCTTTCGCTTCTCTTTCCAAAAGCTCATTAGCAACGCCTGCCATTGCAGTTGTGTAAACTTGGCAGTACTTTTAACCTACCTCCTGCGGGAGTCATAACGGCAGCAGTTTATAGCTGTGACTTGGTTCCTCCACTCCCACTGCGAGTTTCGAGCCATTCGGTTCCCCCAGGAAGGGCACACCACGAGCGGGCCGCTCCATTTACCTCAGCAGAATCAGCTTGCACATGCCCGGTTATCATTTCCCAGTGATTTCCCACTGCTACCACCAGTGATTTTCCACATTCACTGGCCCCTCACTTGCAGAGCAAACACAACTGTTATCAATAACAGTAACAATAAGAAGTTATCACTTGGAATTCCTGGGGAGGCACTGCGTCCTACAAGAGGCCGCCTGCCAAGACTGGGAATCAGGTGCAAAAGCAATGAACTTGGAGGTTATGAACGCTTTGACCCCAAACATAATCTTTCTGAAATGTAATACCTAACTTTTCTTTCAAGTAGACATCTTCCTCTGATTTTGATTTTCAAGAGCCCACCAATATCCTGTAATACAGAACAAAGAAAAGAAGGGAACAAAATCTCTGCTATAAAATGATAAGGGGGTAGACATCTAATAAATCCCAGAGACATAACTCAGGTAATTCTTTTACACTGGTTATATGGGAGCAGCCGTTGTACAGTCTGTGGATCTCCCAGCCGCTGCTGGTGCCAGAATTTGCTTTAGCTCTGCAGCAGGAAGTGCCCTTCCACTCTGCAAAATCACAGCGTCTCAAGAGCTGCGCGGTCACCAACTGTCTGCAGGCTCTAATTCTGGTGAAAGGGGCCAGAATATTGTCAAATGAAAATGAATGCTGTCACAAGCAAATTTAATATCTGTGTTTACAGCAAACAGTTCTTCCAGTGCTGATTCGGAGATGGCTCCATCTGTCTCTGGTTGCTCCACCAAATTCTGTGGCAAGACCTGTGTAGCTTAAGGGAGAACCTAGCACTGCAAGCAAGCTCTAATTTCCTCTCCCCGGCTTTTTTCTCTTCAAGTACACACAAGATTTCTATTCCTTTTGATTCTCAGCTTCTCACATCGCAGAGAACAGGAGGCTGAAAAGGTAGCCGAATCCTCCACTTCTAATTGGATTAAGCTATATTTTATTTCCTCTCCTCAGCTGTTAAAAGCCTTCACGCATATTGGCATGAACTCCATCCTGACTGTTTCCAGTGTGGATCCTTTAATAATACAGGTTGCACTCACTGGGTTGAAAAAAAAAATCAAAAGTATGAGAGGGAAGCAGTTATATAACATAAAAAAAGAACTCAAAAGCCTGAGAGGGAAGAGCTTATTTAGTATCTTCCTGCTCATGGCTGGACCACCGGCGAAGAAACTGCCTTTACGAAGCTTACACCAGCTGAGATGTCCCTTAGGCACAGATGGGTCTCCACTGGTCACTGGGACTCACTTTAAGGCCACCAAGTTCAAAGTAGCCTCAGCAGACAGGAAAGAATTGACTTAGAGAGATGGAACAAGAAAGTTAAAAAACCTCAAAGATTTATGTGTCCATGTTCTTGTTTTCTGCTAAATGTATAATAGATGGGACTCCGAAATGGGTAGTCAAGCGTCTTTTCTATAAAGCTAATACTGTTTGTTCTTGTGTCCTGTACCGTTTTCTTTGTGAAGCTCTTCACGTCGGCTCTGAGCTCCCAGTTCTGTGCTTTAATAACAATACCATCTGGCTGAGTTTTTCAAACTTGCCTCTGGGAGCTGAAAGCCTTTTTTTTTTTTTCATTCTAATTAATGAGATTTGGGTGCCCAAACCCCCTGGGCAGCTTTGGATACATCATCTGCAGCTTTTTGGTTCATAAGTGCTTTGAGATTTTCAGAACAGAAAAAAATTAAGCTGACCTGAGATGGTGGGTATTATGTAGTCTTAATGCTAGACACCACTTTCTGTGTAAAGGCAATGTTAAAGGCATGCTTTATTATATCTGAAGGGGATTTTTTTTGTCTCCATTAAGAATGAACAAATATATTTTCAGTCTTATCAGTTGCATCTAATTTTTATTCCTAAAGTAGTTGACTAGAAGGCCAGAGTGACATCTTTGTTGTTGTTACATGGTAATAAAGATAAAAAAGATAATGCCTTACATTACAGTTGAATTTAGTGCTCACAGAAATACATAAATTTTGGGCAGCCATCAGTAATACAGTAACTTAAGCAGCCCTCCGCGGTATGACAAATATGCAGTAATTTACAAAGCTATGAGTCGAGCATGGTCCTTCTTAGCAAGCCAGGCTCCAAAACCTTCCCACACCCACAGTTTCCATATATATGGGATAAATGAGGAAAAAGGGGAAAAGGAGCCTTGCAGGCTGCGTTGCTGCTAAGGGAGCAGCTGCCTCTCCTAGTGCTTCTCCCACCATGGAGGGCTCGGAGGGGCCAGTGCTGGGCTGGGGTGTTCCAGCTCAAGCCACTTCTGGCCACTGCATCCTGCAACAAACTGCCAAGTAGCTCCAAAACGCCAAACCGATGTGACCGCTTTCTATCCTGTTGTATTTGTCTGCCTCAAATATACATTGAGATAACAAATAAATGATGACATGGTTGCTGATACTTGAGTGGCTACGCTGTTTCTGCTTGGGATGTCATTTGGGAGCTTAGCACCACTCGTTGGAGAGAAATTCTTGCACGCCTTGAATATCTGCATCAGGAGCTCCTCGAAATTTATGGTGAATTATTTTTTTCATAGAACTTGTGGGATAATATTCGAGGTATGTAAAACAGGATTAAAAAATATTCTGGTTCTATTGCAGAGGAATCCCTCAGCAGAGACANTTGCACGCCATGAATATCTGCATAAGGAGCTCCTCGAAATTTATCGTGAATTATTTTTTCACAGAACTTGTGGGATAATATTTGAGGTATGTAAAACAGGATTAAAAAATATTCTGGTTCTATTGCAGAGGAATCCCTCAGCAGAGACAGGATAGGCAGGCGCAGTAAAATAACTAATGATATAAAAAGAGAGTGGCTTCACGCTGAGGACAGTCATTTGCAGTTAAATGGCAAATAAAAAGTAAGTAGCAAGTCAGTTCAGATGTTATTGTCTGGGGTAATCCATTCCAGTGGCATTCATATAAGAACCCACATAAAAATCTCCATGCATTCAATCGTAAGGCTCTTATTCAGTTGCTTTATGTTGTTTTGGACTTAGTACAACCAGGGTCCCTTGCATAAACTTTATGGACATAAACAATGGGTTTGTTCTTCTAGCAAATTCATGGACTATCAGAAGTTTTGTGTGGTTATCTTCTGGAGGTCTTAAATATGTCACTTCAAATACAATACAATTACTGGGCTTGCATATGGGAGGATGCAGTTTTATGCTCAGCTGTGTGTCTTGCACTGCCTCTCCAAACAGCATTTGCAGCTGCTAGATCTCAGCATTTCCCATGTGCCAGGTAACAGGGAGGTGAAAACTAACTTCATGTGGGGAGAGAAAAAAAAGAAAAAAAGTCCAAAGATTTTAGCAAGGTCCATTCCCTGGCTGTGCTGCATAAGCTGTGATGCCAACACAAGGCAAAGGGTGGAAGCACAGAGTGAAGGGTAGAGCTGGGGTTACTGTGGCCACAGCGTGGGCTCAGGTTGGCTGGCACTCGTGCCATAGCATCCTGTGTCGACATCAACACACCCGTGCAGAACATCATACAGGCAGTTTAGGGTGTCAGCAGCAGCTGGCTACATACAGAAATATCGCCTTTGTTGATAAATTATTTTACATTTTTTTTTTAAAGACAGCTAGCTTTATATTCTACAAGGACTTTAGGCTAAATCAGAGAAATAATTAGCTATGTAAGTACATGCCATCACTTTCTTCATTAGTGAGACAGAAGGAAATCCTGGCAGACCTAGACGAGAGGGAAGAGAGGACAGCAGTTTTCTCAGGAATAAGACACATGTTTCAGCATAAATGCTCTGTGTAAAGAATATGACAGGAGGCTCAGTAGGATGTCAAAAGATATGGGTATGGTAATGTCTGCATTATTATTTGTTACGAATTTCAAAGACTGCAGACTGGACTGTGGAACTGTTTATTAGCTGGGTTCAGCAAATCACCTCTGCCCTTGTTTGCTGGTATAAGTGAGCAAAAAGGGAATAATATTGTAATTCAAGGAATTACAGCGAATTCATTACAGCGTGTTTGCACCGTGCAGCCAGTTGCTAAATGATATAAACATTAAAAAGGCAAGACCCCACTTACGCTCTTGGAAGGGTAGAACCTTTGTATTAAAGTGAAAAATAATGCTACCCTATTTGAAAGCAATAATCCAAGAGGGTATTGTTGATTCATGTATGCTGCAAGAAAAGCATATCATCATTGCAGGCTATGCAGGCTTCTACTTATTTTAACGTGTTCCCCACCACTACCACCCTTCCTGGAGCTGGGCTACCACTGAAATATTGCTTTTCCATCCCCCAGATGGCAGTGCTGCCTTCCAAGATAATAATGCTCCGGAGCTCTGGAGAGATGCATGCAGAGCTCTGACTGGCTTCTGGGCCATATTTCTTTGTTTCCGAGAAAATATGCTACAAATTCTCATGCAACAGGCCATGGGTAAGCAGAAGCAGCTAGTTCAGTCCCAGTGTTACACCGCAGTCACCCCCAGCTACAGGCACCCGCCCACTCACAGCCTCTTCGTCTTGCATGAGGTCCCTGCATGTGAACTGGGAATTCTGCTAAACTTTATTTTAAATGCACGGTGCCTAATCTCCTCTGGGTGGACTGCAGAAGATGAAGTGAGAAGGCCAATTTGATTGTTAAAAGGCCTGCGGGTAAAGGCTGCATGTGCTAATTTTGATCCACAAGCCTTTGTCATAGGGCCTAATCCTTCGTCCAGTTACCTCACCGCCCTGGCTGCCCTCAGTGAGATGGACTCTCAGTGTTGGTATCAGCATTTCTCTAGGATGTTAAATCTCACTCTGTGAGACTTGTGAGGGAAAAGGGATACTACTGCATTTATATTTGCAGGGGGCTCTGAATAAGAGCTGAGCTCAGTTATTCCTGTTAGTACTTCCCCCAGTGCGGAATGATGCTGTACCTTTACTGGGCAATTTTCAATACAATGCAGAGGGACAATTACTTAATCTCATAATCCCACTGTGTCTCACAGCTCTCTTGGAAACCTCTGAGAAGTGATAACTGGGCATTTCCTGTTTCTACCAAAGCCTGAAGATTTAATAAAATACTTGAATGTGTTTCTTCTAAGATAAAAGGTGTAAAAAGTCGGCACACTAGATTAAGAGAGGCTTGATGACTGAGGATCAGCATGGAAGAGGAATCAAGGTAGCTGGAGAGGGCAGGTTGCATCCCCATGGCGGGAGGAATGTGAGGACGGCAGCAACCACAAGTGTCCGAGACACCTGCTTCGTCCCCAGGCTGTGCAGGGAGCGGTGCTGCTCTGCACCGCGCATTAGCTGGAGTGAGCTGGAAATATATCTTAGCCTTCCAGGTCAATAGGATGAGAGAGATGCAGACTCAAGTGGTGCAGAGCAGCGACCGCGTTGCTAGCGCTAGAGTCACAGCTCCCATCCTTAAGCCCATCCCTCATCCCGTAAAGTCAACCCCCTTACATATCTATCTAGAAAAAAATAAAAGCCTTTTTCCAGAGCAGGGAGATATTTCCTGTCCCCTTCCATGTTTATTTAAGTCCCTTCTCCCCTCTCTAAATTCCTATTGTGGTTTCCTACCTCTTGTCCTCATGACTACCTTGTGACCACCCAGTCAGCTGACCTTAGAAGTTCCACTCATACCACCAAAAATGAAGAGATCTCAGCTCTGCACTGCTCTTCTAGCTGTAGAGAAGCTTGCGGGGGGGAAAAAGGAAAGCAAAACAAAACAAAATTAAAAAAATAAGATCAAATCCAAAAGTAATGGATTTGCCACTAGGAATATGCAGCCCTCTAACGAACTGGCAAGTCCAGGATCTCCTTATTCCTCCAGCGCACCTAAAGTCCAACAAATAAACATGTTAATAAAAGGCAACAGAGAAAGTATTTGAGGAGAAGAATCTATGCTTCAAAACGAGGCTTGGATTTCAGACTGCTTTTTCAGTCAAAAGCTCTGTCTTTATGAACATGTTAGGAAAGATGAAGAACATTTTGGTTTAAGAGCAGTATTACCAACTCCTTTTTCTTTCTCTGTTTTTTTAACTTAAATCAACATCTCCAGGGAAGAGGTAGAAGGAACTCAGCCATTTAAAGACACATCTGCTCATTCCCAGAATTTGATTTCAGCTGTCACCAACTCACCTGAAATGATTATATGGGAAACCAGGCTTATCAGCTCTAGTTTCCCATTTGCAGTGATTACAGTGTTTTGCAATTCTCATATTTTTTGCCTGCAGAATATGGCAGACTGAAACATAATCTTGGTTTATTTTTTAAATAACCAGATTGCTCAGTTCTAAAGAAAACCAATACAAAATAAAAACAATATTTCTGTTGCTGCAGAATAAATATTTCTCCATCTTTCAAAATAAATTTGCTGCCAAAGTGATGATTTTTCCATGTCTAAAAACATATTTTACATTTAAGAATGAAAATATGCAAAGCTTGCTGAAAGCAAAAATATTTTATCTGAAATTGAGAAACCCAGAGCAGCCCTTTCCCCTCTAAACAGATATCCTTTCTGTGTACTGCATTATGTTCAACACAACTCAGAAGAAAAATATCTGCCTTGAAATATGTTAAGGACATATATATCATTTTTGTAGAAAGACCTGACTGGAGTAAGTCTCATGACATTTAATATTGCACAGCCCTTGTTATTAATAGACATTTTTAAAAGATCTTTACCTTTTAAACCTGTGGTATCTTGTACTCAAGAGAGATGTGGTGTATGACAACACCTGGGATCACCCCTGGGATACTTGCAAGACACATGTGGATGAAGGCATATGGTTAAGATACAGCTGGAACAAAACTAAAGTTCAAGTATTTGAGGAGAGAGGACTACATAAAAAAGAGGCTCTGAATTTTCTGCAGGGAGCCTATTGCCTGAATCCTGTTCTTGTTTTGGTTAGGCATCATAATCATGTATCATTAACACACAGGCTGCATAGGAGAAATGCCTGTCTCATGTCAGTTTTTCCTTTGAACCACAGCCCTCTAAGTGCTTTGGTCAAAAAGGGCCACAGTGTTTTAGAGCTTACCCCACAGAACTTGGCTATATGTCTTCGTGCTGACAAACCAGGGCTTCTGAACACAGAGGTGACTCAGAGACACAAGGCTGCGCACCTCAACCACTGTCAGTTGCTTTACTCTTCAAATCCTCTTATAGAAAGCAAAGTTCAACACTTATTTTGATCCCATGGCACCTAATGTAAGCTTGCGTGATATTAGGGCAAAAGGCCCTAATCCTCCTTACCTCCTTCACCTGGTATGAGTGGGCAAGATTTGTTATAGCTCTTCTTCCTAAGCAGAGGTAACTGGAAGCCGTCCTGCTCAGAGGTTTGCCTCGCCGCCCTGCAGCAGTATACAGCGAGAGGGGAAGGCTTGTTCCAGCCATCGAAATCTCAATGTTCATCAAGACACGAGACCCCACAGCGACACTCTGAGTTGCAGAAAGACCTTGCTCTGTCTTTCCTGCTGATGGATTCTGTTTTCTTTACTCATGTGAATAATTATCAGGTTTGGTCAGTGAGCAGCTGCCTTGGTTTCTGAGGGTGGGCGGAAGGGAGACGATCGTAAGGCCCATGTGGACTGCCCCCCGCAGTCATGGGCAGCACCAACATACATGCATGCAGATTGCGCTTCAGACAGATGCTGTCAATTCCCATTAACTGCCCTTTTTTGAATTTATTTATTAACAATTGCTATCCACAACATTCAACCTGGACAGATTCTGACATTTTGAAGGCCTAATTAGTAGTCTAACAGGGAAGTCTACATTAATTGTCAGTAAGAGAGTGTGACTTATCAAAGTTACTGCTGGCAACGTATCCAAATGCCTGCTATCAGCAAGGGAGAAAGTCTGCCAACTTTATGCTAAGGAGAATTTTTACTCAGAGTCACTCTTTTAATTCTGGAAGTTAAATCAAAATGCAGCGGCTGTCTCTGAAAGGAATTATTATGAAGCTCTGGATAGTAGGGATACTGGAACAGGAAGGTGAAGCAGCAAAAAGAAGAAAGGGGAAAGCTACATGGGGATTTTTTCCCTGGATGCATTATTTGGTTGGAGGGAAACAAAGAGGAGAAGGAACCGTCCTCTTCTTTTCAAATATTGGAGACGAGGCACAGGTTGCAGGCAGTGGTACAGTTATTCCCACTGCCTCTAAAATTTCTCAGGGGCTGGATTAGAGTAGGTTTTAATAGACTAAGTCGTTTGTGGGAAGGAAAAAGTATAACCTCAGGGCAGATATTCAGGCTCTGTTTTATTTCTATTTTTCTTCCACTTTTTGCATGGGCCATTGCCAAAGATCATCCAACAATTTAACTTAACAAATTTCCTGCTATTGTAGAGACTCTTGATCTCCCCTGCTCTGTTTTTGCGACACTTTGCAGTTACTGCTTTCACTGTTTGACAATAAGCCTTTAAGCCCGAGAGGTACTCAGAGGGTAGTAAGAGGTATTTTATAGAGATGTTTATGGATTAGGTGTCCCACAGACCTTTCTGAACTAAATTTTGTACTGCATGTTTGCCTGTGATGGTGAGGGAGATGATAGCCATACAGGAGGAAAGAACCACTTAATGGTACTTAATGCCTCCTATCCAGAAAATTTCTGCCGTGAAATCACATGCCAGGACATAGTGAAGCACTAGAAGTTCTTACAGACTAATTGTTCATCCCCAGGATTTCATGCTATAATGGCAAGTGTTTTTCTCCATTTTTAAAGTCCTCGATTAAAACAAATAAGTTGATCCAGCTCCCATGCAGTGCACCTACTTCATTAAGAGTTATTATTGCCTGTCATACCTCAGTGTACTGGTCCAAAGAGAAAGAAATCCACAACAATGTGAAAGATGTTGATGTTTTGGCAGTGACTACCAAATTCTCAGTTGGAAGAACTACATGGTATCTATTCCTCAAAATGACTTAATAAACCCCTGCCAAAGACCATGGAAAAAATAAAATATGTATATTGCAATGGAAAATAATAAATCATCTCTTTCCTGTAACCTTTGCAATACTTCTGTCTGAGAATAGGTGCCAAAGTGATGAACTTGTGACACTGGATATTTCCACTGACTGGGACTGGTTGAGTTGCCTCTAAATGTGTACTCCACTGGGAAATGTGTTTGACATGCACTGTGTGATTATTTATCTCATTTTGATAAGGAGATCTTAAGATAGACTTGGTAGAAATAATAAAAATACTTCCCACAGAAAGTGGGCAAAGCTTCTCCATAGAAACCCCCCGTTTTTCCTCACCTTGGGAAGCTTCTTCAAATACAGAGTTTTCTTCAAAAAATCCAACTGAAAAACAATTCATAGCTCAGATTCATGGGAATAGCTGCAATTAGACTGTAAGTGCTGAGTCTGGCTGGCAGGTATTGACCATGCAGATGACAGTATTGATGCTGGGCTGAAGTGCTTTTGGTTGACACTTTTTTTTCTGCGTGAATCTGTACAACCCTGGGTTTGGAAATCCACTAATACCACTAGGAGCTTCTCAACAACTGCCCTTATTTCTCATGGAAACAAGATCAGGTGATCTGCTTAGTGTTTTGCATGTGTTGGAGGATCTAATTGTGTTTTTCTCATTATTCAGGGTCTCGTCTATTAAAAGCTCAAGAGCTAGTACAACTCTTTTCTGTTTCCTTAAGTGAGGAGCTTGAGTTTCCCAAAGGTAGCTTTAACTTACTTGATTGCCTTCCCTGATGTACAATCTAACACTGAAGTATGATTGCAACTATCAGTTGACCCACTCTTGTGCTCCTAATCTGAAAAACAATCCTAATTTAACTTACAAATGAATGTTTGCTAATTCTCCTTGGCACATGAGATTTGATTTAAGTTGAGAATTGGAGGGGTTTTTTTTCTTTTTTTTTTCGTGCAATTCGTAATATTTTCAGCGGTGCTTTGTAATATATTTCTCATGAACATCATGCCTCTATTAAATACCAACTCAGTTTGTTGCAATAAAGTGAAAGTACAGTTTCCAGAACATTTTCTGTGTCTGTTGGGACTCTTTTGTTAATGTTCGTTATGGACCTGTACCAAACCCTAACAAAGTAACAGGAAATAATCCCACTGGAGGCATTTGACTCTGAATCAAGCCCCCAGATAATGTCAAATTCCAGTTTGAATGTAAATGTCTTCTCCTTCCCTGTCACTCCCACATCCTTAAAATGCCTTGGGAAAGGAGGAAAGCTAACATTATTTTAATATCCTCTACTCATTTAAAAGGAATGCTTCTAGAAGGAAATAAATATGATATTGTGCACCCAAGTATAATGGCTGTGGGTAAAATTACATTGCATTGGTTATCATTCTTTACATATATTACCAACTGAAAAGGAAAGGAAATGAAATTTGAATTAATAGACCCATTTGTACAAACATGATTGTTAATATTAATATGCAGGGCAAGTCAGCTGGCAAGAGCAGAAGTAAATTAGTGGATCTCTCCAATGCTGTATTTCACCAGAGACCAACTCTGCAAACGCTGCAAATACAATTTGGTAGTTGAGCCAGTCTGCTATAAGATCTGTCTTACAGGTACAGTCGTCTCAGTACAGATTCCCTGTCCTTATTGTCCAAGAGACTACAGGCAACATCAGGAAATTACAAGTGTTTACTAAGAAAAAGCACTCTGAGAAGGAAGGAGCTGGTAAAAGTAAAAGTCCTCCTGAATCCCTTCTACTGCTGTCTGGTTCACACTGACTGCAGAATAATCTAGAAGGATTTTAACTTTGAGAAATAGCTACAAGAAATTTGTTTTTGTGGGATCAGGCAGAATTGTTAAAAGCAATTTTTAAAATTTGGCACTGACTCTCTCGGTAATGCTCAGACTGCCTTGCACATACCTCCCAACACAATAGCAGACACCACGAGCAGAAAGTAAGGCTCCAAATACATTTATTATCCTTGGACTAGAAAACTTGCAGACTTAAAACCTGTTCATTAGGAGGTAAAGCTTTGGAGAACTCCCTAGGAATCTCCTTAATAGATTAGAAGATTTCCTAATTGATTATTCATATTTCTCAAGTATTCCTCTAAAACTATCCAATTCATAATCTTTCATTGTGGTACTGAAAACCGTATTTTGTGTGTCAGAACTGATTTTCTCTTAACAATTAGATCTTCAAAAAGCTGATCTTTTTGGGAAATGAGGAGCTACCCACCCCAGCTATGCATCCTTATTGGTCAACTCCATCAATCTCTCTGCCGCCTTCAAAAAAGCATTGTGGTCCGGCTGACTCATTTAGAGCCGAGTTACAATTATGTGACTGTGACAAACCTCATCAATCTCTTATCCTGAACAAACTTTACAGACTGGTTGAAATTCTTTTTCTGTAGGGATTGGAAACTTTAGCTGAAATATAAGAATCCTATTGGAAATGGATTGGAAATGGATTTTCTTCTAGAGTTTAAAGAATTACATTTTCTTTTATTTATCCATTCATCAAGGATTTCAAGTTTAACAGTGCGATAACATGGTTAGAGAAAACAGGACAATCACTAAAATGTTGCGTTCTGCATCTGAATGATAGGAAACCCATTAAAACTCAGTGCTGTTTCCTGGAAGAAAGAATATTCTTGGCTTTGGCAGAGACAAACAGAAACACCCTTGGCTTTTCCAGCTTTTATCCAGCAATTTGTGCCCCAGTAAGGGCTCTGTGCTGCGGAGTTATTTTTAGGAATATTTATCACAGGTGTTCCACGTGTGTTCAGCACATCCTGATTCTAATCCTCTTAATATGCTTAACAATAGTAAGGGAGGGGTTTTTTTGAGAACAGGCAAGATGGCTTTCCTGGTTATTTTGGACAGCATTCTTACACAAGGATACTTATCTGGGAGCTGAATTCCTGTTCCAGAACTCCTTTCATTTCAATGCCAGCTCCATCTGTGTAGGATGACTTCTTATACTGCATTACCAGGCTGAACAATCCCTGCTGCGTGGAGATAGCAACATAGACATGGACAAATCTAAGCCTTATGCTGGTTCCTTCCATGCTCGCACAATGTTCAGTGCACTGGGAACCAACCCATTTATATCATTTAAAAGGACTTTCCTTTTCTGGCTGCCCACCTATAGGGGTCTTTCGGGGACCTTGGCCTTGCTGTGGACTTATGTCCTGATGCTATGCAAACAGGAGCAGAAATAACCTGCTCTTCCCTCTAATTAGGCTCATTAATTCATTGCTTGTGAAGTTCCTATCTTCACTAACCCTATGATGGATTGCAGTGCGCCCAATGGATGTCCCAAGCCAAAGGTGAGGGCATGTAAGAGAGCAGTGTCCACGAGATGATCTTCAGAACCTGCAAGAAATAAATACCATTAAGTATTTTTTTATTATTTGTGTAGATATTCTTGGTCATTTTTCTTAGATTGATTATGCTTTTACGGTGTGATAAATAAGACCCTGCCTGAAGATACCAGAGGGCATGTGGCACCAGCATAATATCTCTGCAACATATTTCAAAAGGTGATCACACCATTTCCAGCTCACCATATGGCTCAGTACAGATGTCCTAGCATAAAAATGACCTTCATCAATACACAGAGGTCACAGATGCAGAATTCAACATTTTGTAACCCTTGGCAAGGGCACAAACCATACAGGAAGTACACCTGTTGCCTTGAACACATTTCAGGATAGAGTCACCAGAAATTTGACTGGTTTATCTTATGTTGCTGTTCATAACATCTGCTTGTAAACTTAGCTGCTATTAAATGATAGAATATGCTGATATTAAAAAATAAAAATACTAAATTACTAGAGTTGACTTCTGTGTAGGTTTTATTTTGGTAGCCCCTAGGAACACAAACCAATATGTCCTTCCGTTCTGAAACTCCATCAACAGTTGTTTTGTTGAAACCTGAAATACCTGGGAAGTAAGGTAAAGCAGTTGCTCCGAGTCTTCTGTGCTATGTACTGAATAGTTACATTTTATTACATTCAAAAGAGACCTTTTCTCTGTCTTAATCTTTGATTTATTGCAGGCTGTAACAGCTGTAATGGCTCCATCCTGGGCTGTCCTGGAGAGTCTTTTGTCACAGCTGAGCTGGTTGCTTTGCCCTTCTCCCCAAACCTTGCACATCCTCCACCTCCTTGGCAGAAGCACCCTCGGGTGCTCCTTAGGGTGTTTCTCCTGCTGTTTTATGCTGCCTTAGCCAGGCAGTATGTTGAATAGCACTGAGCATTTGGCCTCTTGATTTAATCAGGATTGCAAAGGTCAGTAAAGAGCAGAAATAGCTAACAGCTGAGAGATGCTTCTCCCCTGGGAATGGCCAACAGTGTTGTCTTTCACTGGATATTAGGAGACAGAGTTGCAGTTTGCACGAGGCTTTTCCCACCTTTCCCCAAAACTGCTACATGGGATATTTCATACAGCATATTCAAAGATTATGCCTGCTGTTATTTTTTCTAGTTGACTATCTGAAAGTATTTCTACACAGCCACTCGAAATGAAACACTCCATTTAGACCACTATGTTTTGATCAATGCAGGTTTGTAACTTCAGCAAGTCTCAGAATCTTGTTCCATCAGCCAGTCTCAGGGCATCCTACCACATCTACTGTTTCTGCCTAAATCCTTACGAGTGAGCTTTGGTTAAAATTACTGATCTAGTATAGTTAGGTTGCAACCAAAAATATGCTCCCCAACGATCTAATTGAACTGGAAACTGGATAAATTAACTAAAAGGAATCTCCCTGATTTTGGTTGCAGCTTTTTTTCCACTATTAATAAAAGGCATATGGAAGGTTGACTCCCCTGGCCAAAAACAAACAAACAAGCAAAACAAAAACAAACAAACAGAAAACCAGAAAAAAAAAACACAAAAAAACTGCACTCTATTTTATTCTTGCAGGTAAAGGGACAGAAAGAATTGAAAAGGCACAGAAGGTAAAGTACATGATGCTCAGTGAGATTGGCACAGCATTATGAAGCATCTAATTTCAGCTGCCAAAGGGGCTCATATCGATTCTTTTCTTTTTTTCTTTTTTTCTTTTTTTTTTTTCCATTCTCCGTGTGTGCTTTTATGGAGACCTGAAACAGAGTCTCCATTTTGCTCTTATGAAAACCATGTTTCTTGGAGGGGAATGTGGGGGAGGGAAAAGAATAGCTCTTTCTGCTTGGAAAAAATAGCAGCCTACTTAGCACTTCAGAGAGGATTATACACCCTAATGTGCTCAGAGGCTCCTGTACAGGCACGTTTATGGGAGCTGGATGCCTTAGGAGTATTTAGAAGAGTGATTTAAATACATGCAGGTTGCTGTGCGTTTTCACATTTGTGCATTGAGAGAGTGATCAGGATTGCAGCCTTCCCTTCTGCAGCTATAAAACTGGAATTAAGAGCAAAGAAGACAAAGCAATTAGCGAATGCCTCTGTTTCAGGTCAGAACTGAAGTTGTTGAGGAGGTTGTTATGGGGAAGACACCCTTTCTTGAGGGCTGCCCCGAGAGCCACAAGCTGACTAGAATTTGGAAAACTCTCCTCCCAGCGGAGACCTGACTGCTGGACAGATCAGCTCTTGCTTCACAGAACCATTCCTGGCAGTTAAGCAATTCTTAAGCAAGAATTCCTTGCAACATCAAAGGAGGACTTATTAGCAGCCCAAACGCCTAAATGAGTTCCTTTCTTTGGAGAGGTGGCTATTATTAAATAAAAGGTGCAAAAGGACCAAGAAGTGCATAGCACTTATTAACAAGCATGTTTTCCTAAGCATAAGGAAGGGAATGGGCTCTCCTTTCCTTCCTGTTTTTCCTTTCCTGGATAGCTGCAGAAAGGCTCCATGAGAGCCTCTCTACCTCTGCACCTCCGTGACACCCCTCTAAGGACGAGTGTCCACCTCTTCCACGGTCACAGACTTCTGTGGCACCACGTCCTGTGCCACGGCTTGGAGGTCAGAGGTGGCCCGAGGCCCCATAGCTGTGGGGTTGGCACCAGAGACCCACTGCGGGAGGCCGGTTCTCCTGCTTTTCAGAACAACTGTCCTAAAAGGCTGTACAAATTCCCATAGAGGGAAAGGAAAAATACAGTAAGGAACCTGAATCTGTTGCTGCAAACGTTAGCTGCCTTTTTCCATTTGGCACTGCAACAGAGCAGAATTGGAGCTGTCCAAACGACAGCTTCAGGGAGGGGTGAGGGAGAGGAGGACGACAAAACACTCTCATGACTCAAACATCTTTACTTTCGCCTCCCCACGTTATCTGGCAGAATTAAAAACCCAGCAGGAAATTAAACATATACACCTGACAAAAAGCTGCTTAGAAAATGTGATGTGTGATTATGGATGACTCATTCTCATTCTGGAAGACCGGTTTGTGTTAAAGATTCTGGCATGCTCTGTTCTTTTTTTATTTTTTATTTTATTTTTTTTTCAAAAAGGCAATTTACAACTCCATTTTCTAAATATGATTTATAGTTATTGTTTATTGCATTCAAAATAGCAAATGTAACAAGCTTCTTTTAATACTGCATCCTAGCTAGTCAACTTGCTATGAATTCATATGCCAGGTTCACAAATGAAAATATTTTAGCATGCTGTTTTCCTAGCCCATGGAAAAAAAATCCTTTTCAGGTGCCCAGGAATGGTATTTTCAACTAATGTGGACCTAGCTGGAAGTACTACCACAAAAAACAAAGTGCTTTAAGTGCTTTAAGTCAAAAGCAATGTAATAATACTTAACACTTACATGGTATCTCTTACATAAAAATCTGCAGTGCTTTTACAGGGTCTAAAATAAATATTTTTCAGAACACCCCTAAGATGTGGGGAATAGATCCTCAGTGAGCACTCAGACAGAATATAATCACCGCTGGTGTTGAGGACAACCTCTTTTTAAAGTCTTCATCAATAATAAACAATTTAAACTTGATTTCTATCACTGAAACTGTCTAGGGACTTGAGTTTTCAGCACGTTGTTCCTGAGTTGGAATTTGGCCAGCACATCCAGGTTAAGAGGCATACTGTGGCTTTTATAAAAAATTGCTAGGAGTGCAAAATGATCAAAAAGGGGTCACTTCGCAATGGTAGGTCCTATCAAAGGATTAAACCTGCATCATCAGGGTGCTCTTTAATAAACCCCTCTCGGAGTAGTGGCTCAGTGCAGGCTTAAAAGGAAGACTGCAGCCTAGTGAATCACCAGCACTGTTTAGTGCAGACTCAGTGCAATGTCACTTAACTTGAAGGATTTGACATGATGAGAACACAAAGCGGTGAGATGTACAGTCGGCAACAACTGAGGCCTTGCGCCTTCAGAAAGCGTGTTTAAAATATTGTGCTAAATTCATGAGGATTGTATCCAACTCCCTGCTATACCAGACCATCATTATCAGGGTAAGATGTACATCTGTATGACTAAGAAGGTCCTACACTCTGTACTGCGAGATCCTGTTATTAGCTGCCTGCAAGATTTGACAGCTTGAACTGTTCAGAATGATATTTTTTCAGCTCAGATGGATCTTTTTTTGTTTGTGAAAGTTTGAGCTGTTTCTGGAACGGAGATTACAAAAAAAAAAAAAAAAGAATGTTTTTCCCATGTTAAAAAAGTAGAACTTTAACAGCTGTTTGACTGATAAATTCTATTGTTCCCAAACCTTGGAGCAGAAAATTGTAACTGAACAGGGTATTATATTGGTTTCAAGGATAGGCTGCTTTGCTATCTTTGTAAAACAACAACAACAATAACAAAACAAGTGCATTTAGGTATATCTCCATCTGTTTATTTTCAACAGCATCTTCCAATACTTGTAGCTAAATTCTCACACGTTACTGAATCTTTCTTGTCAGTGGTCTGGCCTCTACATACCCTCTCATATCTCATCAGCTGGCCTCTGATAAGGTGTTAGCTATGCTGGAAAGCATCTTTTTTTCTTATCAACAGAGAAAGATTGGATCAAAGCACAGAAGGGATAGGGGTGGAGGAGAAGATGTGCAGAAGATGTGCAGAGGAGGAGGCAAAGCAGGGGACAGTGGTGAGAGCTGCAACTGGGAACAATTAGTAAGAAGCAGAAGATGTGGATGAGAATATAGACAACAGAGTGGGAAGTTACTGAAGAGAGGGGGAGTAAGGAGAAAAATGAGCTGCTGCTCAGTGGCAACAGAGAACAGGAGATAGGTTTAGGAATGGCAACAGGGGCTGGCATTGGAGAGAAAGGAGGAAGAGAGAGGGGCAAGACTCAAGAACGGGGGAGATTAATTTAAGCATAAAGGGGCACATGAAGAAAGTGACTAATCATTTCTTCAACCCCAGGACCATGAATCCAAATAATCCTCCATCATCTAGGAATAAGTGGTTAAACTGTGGACCTTCTTGGGGAACTCTGCTTCCCCAGTCTCCTTAAATAACATGTTTTGATACAATTCTGTAGAAATTAACCCCTTAGATTTTACTGATTTTTGTCTTCCTCTCAAACTTGCATGAGTATGTCCACTGAAGCTACTGTTAAAACTTCGGTAAGACAGCTAGATTATGTACTCAGATTTTAAGAAATGACAGAAGAAATATTGGCTATTTCTGTTAGGTTTTGTGTTTTTTAGAAGTTGCAAAGACTGGTTTGTATTATATCAGGGTAGCTAGGTAGAAAGAGGGAAGGAAATCTGTAGCTATTTGGAGAAAAGCAGATGCTAAAACAAAAGCAGCGAAGGAAGCAGAGCAATTGGCATAGGTGCAAGGTTTTGGAGCATTCTCTGAACGACACTCTTAGTTATAATTGAGCCCAAGCCAGTAAAAATCAAAAGTCATCGTCATCTACTAGACTCTGAAAAGCTTAAAGTTTTGTGGGAAAGCTTTTTTTTTTTTTCCTACAAAAACTAAGCAGCCCTCTGAGATGACAGTATGTGGCCACAGAGGGTAAATTCTGCTCTACCAAATTACAAATACTGTTCTTTATGATCAGGTCAGACACGGCATCATACGAAGCACACCTCTGAGGAAGAAAACAAAGACATTGATTTCCTCCGACCCTCTTTCTGGAAGGTTATTGCCCATGTGCCTGCCTCCTCGTATTACTGCTGGAGCTGCTAGTACAGCAGGGTAACCCCAAGCCCTTTGCAAGTGCTGAGCTTCCTGATGTTGGGTCTGTGGTCCTATTTTTTGGCTGCAGACCAAGTGAAAGGAGGAAGCAGGTCTGCTTTGCAAAAGCCCTTCTGAGACTTGCAGCAGCTTTACTCCCAGACGGCTGAGAAGATTTGCAAATGCAAACAAAACACAACAGTATCTGACAGCAAACTCCTCCCTCTTGTACCATCACCACTGCCGGGGTGGCTTGCAGCCTCCTTAGGGACAAGGTGTCTTTCCAGGCCTGCGCTTGCTTGGCTCTGTCTTCTGATGTGACTGGTGACTCGTCTCTTTTTGTTCCTCCTGAAGAGCCTGTCTCTTTGATGACAGTCTTTGATGTTCCTGTCTCAGATTCAAAGATACTGCCTTTTTCTACTGTAAGAAGAAAGTTTTAAAGAAAACCAGAGGTCAGAGACATAAATAGAGTTCATAAAATCAAACAAAATTAATTAAGATTACATAGACAGATTCTTCACAGTCTCTAGTGCAGTGGAAAATCACTGAGAGTTTAGGGATGTTTTGAGCTGAAGGTAGAATTTTTGTGGCGACTACTATTGAATATTTACACAGTTTAGATAAAATTCAAATTATGGTAGTAGCTGTGAATCATTTCAGATAGCATTCACTGCTTTGTTACAGTCATTATGATTATTGTTTACTCTCTGATTGATGTAGCTTACCTCACTGAACTATATTGCTATTGCTCTTGAGAGTGTATGTTTAGAAGGAGAGATCCTACGAATATCCCTCACTCTTTTACTCCTTAGGAAACCCTTCAAATCATATTCAGGTGTCTGGAGGATACTGCTACCTTGACCTTGATCTTGACCTCTACCCCTTCTGTAATAAAATTAATGATAGTGTGACTTCTCTACAAAAAGAATGCTGACTAAATTAGGTAGCACTAAAACCTGTCCTTTCATGTATTTGGCAGGTACTGACAGCCTAGAAAAAAAGAAAAAAATCTCATCACGTTCTGATAAAAAGTCTTCTCCTTTTAAGACACTGAATTTTCAGCTGCCACAGTAGTTTCAGCAGTAGGTACTTACAGTGCTTAGGGTTGAAACTGGATTCAGGGCAGGGTTTTGTGTCGGGCATTGACTGGGCTGCTGGGCTTGTCCCCCCTTCCCGCTGCCATTATTTTTTAAGTGGTGTCATACCTTGCTCCTTTTGGATTTTTAAGCGGTGAAAGATGCTATTAATATAATAGACTCCTTGACTTGCTTGACTTTGAATGATCAGAAAATTCATTACCCAGTAGGGATTTTTAAAATGTAATGAAGAATTAAAAACCCTAGCTGCATGTCAAGGAACCTGCCAGATTTTCCTAAGCTCTTTTAGCTATAAGGTAGGAAACATCTGAGGATCCAACCGTTAATGGAAACAGTAGAGGAGAGCTGGAACTCGCTTGGCAGAACTGTCTGTGCTTTACACAGACTGGTGTGCCACAAATAAGGAAATGACACATGTGCTTGGAGAAGACAATGCGTTCATTATGTCACTTTAGATGTTTTCCACAGTGAGCACCAAAGCTTGATTTAATCCATTTTGATCAGAATTACCACATTTTAGAGCATGAGGTAGGGGATGTAATCACCAGAAAATAGGGCAGGCTAAAGAAAATTCACTTAGAGTAAATATAGTTTAGGGCTTGTAGTTTCTATGGCAAAAGAAAACCCAGCTCTTCCAGAAAGCATCAAATAGTGGAAATTTTATCCCTGAGAAGTCTGACACAATTGTGCAAGGTGTTGAGAACATATTAGCTATTAGCCATAGTTCTATTCAGAGCCTCACTCTATAAATAATATAGCAACAGCTTTGTTCAGGACAAAAGGGAGCGAAAATTCATAATTTCTACTGTAGAATTCACTGAAGAGAGTGGGACTTAACAATCAAGACTCAGCTTGCCTTTTACTTGTGCAAATGGAGTATCCATTTAAGCCAAATTCTTTGAGGGATGTGAATGTTGAAGTTCATGTTAGTTCTCTAACAAAACAGATAGCAGTATAAATAAATGGATTGAGTTACATTGTGGTATTAACCCCATGAGACCGCTCACCCAGAAGCATTTCTGCTTATCGTGTTGCAGCGTCTTTGAAGATGCAGGTAGGAGATTTCAACCATGGAGGGTATGAAAAGAGGCCAGTATCTTTCCCCAGCTCTATTAAGATTGGAAGGGTGGTCTAAAGACTCCCTAAAAAAGCTGAGACAACATGATCACATCATCCTTTCTTTTTGCAAGTTGAGGATGTGACACTTAGGTATCACTTCGTTGTGACATCATCAACAGTATTTTGCAAATGCCAGAAACAGATTTCCCTTGGCAGTCTTCAAAATGGGAATCCCAGAAATTTGCCTATGTCTCATTAGCACGTTGGATAGGGTAGGTGTTCACCTGCTGATCTGAGCATCAGACTGATGGGCTCCTCTGTTTGTCATCTGTACTATAGGGTAAGAGAGGATGGGAGCAAGTATGTGAAGGGCATGTGATAGAAAAGGAGGAGAAAGAGGTGGACACACGCCTGCTCCTGTGCCTGTATCTTGGCTGACGGAGGCAGCAGTGATGATGAGTGTAGCTACTTCATCCACAAATGTCAATCCATATCTTACCCAAAGTCCACATCAGTTACACTTGGAAAGAGGCTTTGTTTAAACAATAGTCCAAAACTCACACTTGGTAAGAGTTACTTATAGCCTTGAGAGATTTCAGTGGTTCAGACAAATTTTCTATGCTGCATGCACAAGCATATAGGCCAACAAAGGTGATGTTTGGGAGAAAAATCGAGTCAGAAAGACTGTTCAAAAAAAGGAGATGGGAAGACAGGAGTTGGGATCCTCATGGAAGAGAAGAGGAAGGAAAGAGATGCGAAGAATGGGTTAATGTGGTGGTTTGCATCCACCACCTGTCCCTCTCACCTTTACTTTGCACAAACAGCATGACTGAACCTTTAGATAAATGACTGGCACTATTTTCCTCCTACTTTACCATGCTTTACTTCGAATCCTTAAAATGTGCTTTTGCAATAGCCTCGGCAATACAAACAGAAATTGTATGAGGCAAGCTGTAAAGGCCCTAGGTGAACACCCGCAGGCACGGAGGCAGTTAATTTCTTGTTATCTCAGTTGCAGGTTTAAAGAGTGAGAATAATAAAGCAAGATGGGTGGGTGAGGTCTTACCAAGCAAAGAAACTGAAGCAAATCCATAAGCAGAGCTTCCTGGGGCCCCCAAAATACAACTTTTAAGGTGGTACAACAATTAAAGCATATTTTCTCTTTGACTGTATTTTACTTATGTTTGTGCCAAATTCTGCAATTTTGCTGGCATTAGAACAAAAAGGAAGCACCTGCTTCTAATTCAAAAAAAAAAAAAAAAGTAAATTTCTGGTATAAAAATAAAACATTGTGAGTGTAAGGCTGCTATCAAATCTGTTGGTTCCCTTTAGTGGTTTACAACCTGAATTAGAAAAAGATTGTATGTAGTCTATGTTTAGGCTTTCTGATATTTTGTTCTTTTTTTTTTTTTTTTTTTTAGTTTTCTCCCCATGGCATTTGAAACTTGGAAATAAGAAATTCTTAGATTGGGACATACTTTATCCTTGTCCCATGAAATTGCCTTCAAGTCTGAGATGAGAATTATTTGAAATAACTAATTGCTTCCAGCTATATGTGTGGGTTGAAAAGAGCCAGGAGTGTGTTAAAATTAATGAGTGTGTACAAATGCTCTAAAGAGGCTGAGCTGAACTGAGCTCTGCGGAGCTGCAGTTGGGATCAACCTCAGTCCTGTGGAGAGAGGAAGGGGAACCAAGGATGGTTTTCACATGCTGTGGAGAAGACCAGAATGACTATTTGTTGGACTTGGTTCTTCAGCATCGTCTCTTGGACTAATAGTGTTTTCCTTTACAAGTTCTTTATGAAAAAAAATTCCTGAGAAAGGTCTGCTCTGGAGGTAGGTAGTTCAAATGCTCCTGAGGGTAAATTCTAGGCTTGTTATAGAGAATGGAATTATAAACTTTAATTAATAAACTTGAAAGGCTGGGATGTTGAAAACCAGGATGTTCCAGTATTGAAACTGTGTTATCTTAATTCACAGACACAATTGCATGGGCAGTTATGTTCCATACTCTTCTCGACACAGGGCATAGATCTCAGCAATGTATATATTTTGCCTGAAAAAGGGATGAAAATGAGGATTCCCAGACAACCATAAAAATATATTTTCCAAACTAGAGATCGTCTAACCCTAAGCAACCAGAGTTGAAGGGGTAGATATAGCAATTCCTATTCAGTGTAAAAATGATGGATAACAAGTGTAGGAATGCTTGTCACAGCAGGTTTTTGAAGAGACCTGTGGAGGTCCTTTTGTCCAATGTCTCTCTTAAAAAGCAGGACTGTTGCCAGCACTAGATCAGATCAGCTATGGCTTTGTATAACTGAATCCTGGAATCCTCCAAGGTTGTTGACTGAACAGTTTCCCTGGACAGTCTCTCTTCCCAGCACTGCACTGCAAAGATTTCCTCCTAGTGAAAAGTTTTTCCTGATGCTCAGTCCTATTGTCCATAAGCACAATTTGCACCTGTTGACATAGATTTTTATGTGCTGCTAGTGGGAAGAGTTTGATTCCATTTTCTTGCTTCTTTTTAACTAGCCTTCAAGTAGTTGCTAGCTGCTCTTAAAACAAACTTTAGCCTTCTCTTCAGCAGAATAAAGAATGGCATCTTCCTCAACCTTTCCATGTGTCCTTCACATGTTTAGAAATGTCTCCCTAAAGGACAGGCTGTGCTGTCTTTCCGGGGAACAGGCTGAAATGGGATGAGCTCTGACTCCATTTCCTCCTCTTGCGTTTCTTGGAGGTGGCACCTAGAGCAGTTCTGCAAACACTCCCGGGAAGCAGGCGGTAGCCCCAGGGAAACTACTGTTTCTGTGCTGAAGGACAGGGTATCCTGGAGCGGGTTGGTCCTCAGAAGGGCCTGAGCCTTGGAAAGCATCATGGTTCTGGCAGCATCCAGTGAGGCTCTGCTGGCCCTTGAAAATTTGGAGAAGATATCGCAAATCTCATGCCAGGTTGTACCCATCTCTAGCTGATTTAGCTCAGCTGATTGTATCACTTGTGTGTAGTCATGTTAGCCTTAGGCCTCTGACTTATATAGCTAAATTAATAGGACAGGTCACCACATAGGTAATAATTTCTCCGGTAGGTAATCCAGAACACACAGTGTAAGCAACTTTCTAACTCAGCTTCATTCTCAGTATTTTGACCTCTTGGGAGAATATAGATTATGAAAGTAAAGGAATCTAATTCAATCCCCTCAGTTAAGGAATCACTCCCTTAGGCAGTATGACTAGTCCTATTGAGTTCAACTGGAAATTTATTTTGTTGCATAAGGCAGCAAAATATGATTCATATACTGCTAGTACTCAGCTGAATCTTTGCAATTTGAGCTCTTAATGAACTTCATTGCCAAATTAATTGCCAGTTTAGTCTGAAAAGGTTTCAGAGATACTTAGAAATAGGAAGGAAGGAAGGAAGGAAGGAAGGAAGGAAGGAAGGAAGGAAGGAAGGAAGGAAGGAAGGAAGGAAGGAAGGAAGGAAGGAAGGAAGGAAGGAAGGAAGGAAGGAAAGAATACATTTCATCACTTACTTATATAAAGCAGCATGTGACTTCTACAGTAAAGTGTGTGCTTAAAGAAAGAAAGAAACAAAACTCTATATCTAATTAGAATGACCATCAACAGGTTAGCCAAAACACCTTGATGATGACTTGCTAAAGGCATTTTTTGATCGCCGTTGCTCAACTCATTAATCCAATGAATATCATTCAAATTTCAGCCACACCAAATAACTCCATTTGTAAACAGTCACCCAATCATAACATTGTGAAAGTGTAAAATCCTTTTAAAAGACTTCTTAGGAAAATAGCTAAACATAGTTTTGTTTAGAAGCATCTGAGCAGTGTGGTCTGTACTTCTGCAGCTAGTGCACCGTGAAAGTTTTGGGGCCCACCAGAGGCTTGATGTAATGCAGCTGCTGAACTGCTTCTCATCTTTGATCCTTTATCCACAGAGCGCACAAAACAATCAGTAGGTAGCTGGGCTGTAAAAGGGCTGTGTTTCGAGCCTGGTAATATTCTGAGAAGAACTTCTACAATCCTCGGTAGAATTCATCATTTCTGAGTACCAGCCTGAAGAGCTTCCTTCTTTTGCCTTGGCCATATCAGCACAAAGGATGCCAAATACAAAATGCTAATAGGGATTTTGGGAGAATGTCACTGAAAAGCTGAATGAAATTAGTGAAAAACATACTGTGTGGATTTATACTTAGTAGGTTTGTGTCTCTGGATCCTGTTAAATGAAACAGAGGAAAAATCCCGTTCTACAAGGCGTGCCAGGGAATGGTGTTAATTGGGGGCATGGGTTGTGAAAACATATTGCCAGCTCTGTCACTTGTTATGAGTTGTTGATTTATATGAGAAATGAGAAGTATGAAGGTGTGTTTGCGGATAAGAATTCACATTTCTCTCTCAGTATAAAGGGCTGAGAATAGAGGTGAAGAAGCCAAGGAGCGAGGAGAATACAGAAGATACTCACACATCTAGTGAATAGTATCCTCTTCAGTAAGTGACATACTAATTTCCTCTTTGAGCCTTACGTATTGTGTCCTTGCTAAAGTTTATTATCAAGTAAATTAACAAGAATCTGCAGCATTTGGTTTATCAGCCAGTGCAGGGAACAAAAGGGTTTCATTATTATTTTTCTGAAAACAGAAAAAGAACTTGACTTTATTTTCCAATTAATAGTCAAGTGGAGTGATGCATGCTGTCTGTGTTGTATTTTAGGTGCTCTGTCGTGCAGTTTCACATCTCTACATGAGGTTGTTTAGAAGTTAATGCAAATTAGCAAAAGAAATAATTAAAAAATCTCAGTTTCTTAAAAGCTTGTCAGGTTCATTGTATATCAACTAGCTTTTTAAATTAAGTGAAGAGGTGAATGCAGGAGGAATTGATGTTAACTTCAGCCTTTTGTCTCTGAGCTACTGTCTAAAGATAAAGTTCTTTTTTACTTCTAAGCTCATTTCCAAGGAGAATAACAATGTATTTACAAAACTGATCTTAAACCTTTAGTTTTGTCTTGTAAGACTTAGCAAAGATTAAAACGATGTGCTTGCAATTCTTAAGGAAGACAGTTTGATCATTGGTTCATGGTCTTTATGCAGTGGAGTTTCATGCATGCCTTACATATAGGAAACAGAAAGACCAAGACAAAAGATTCCAAATCAGCAATTGTAGTTGTTTCTGCAAGTCACACTATTGCCTGGGTAACATTACTCAGATTTTTGCAGTAATTATATTTTTATGAATTTATTTGGACTTCCTCTGAGGTAGTTAGTGTAATATATGCTAGGGAAGCAGTAATGTGTTTGGCAGATGGGAGTTGTCAGTTACCTAGCTGCTGTTGTGATAGTCTTCTTCATATAAACCAACCATCAGCAGGTTACGAAGAATTTGATTTCCTAAAATCTGTTACCATTCAGCAATTTCTTTAAATCAAATTCTTCTGCAGACTCTTAGAATGTCTACTATCCGCTCAAGAGGCTATGCAAGAGAATTTCTCTCCAGAATGGATTTAGATGGTTCTTGAAAACGTAAAACTGAACAATTATGCCTGTGCCAGGTGATTATTTTTCTGTTCCCAGGAATGTGGTATTTCATAGGAAATAAAGAAATTGCCATTGCTGAACTCCCTGGGGTCCCTGCGTGAGCGGTCCGTATGGTGCTTGTGCCAAAGGGATGGCGCCAGCAGGCAGCTCGTGCGGGCGCTGTCCCGGACCTGGGCTGGAGGCCTGCGCCAGGGCAGCGGCGCTCAGACGTTTTGGCCCGTCACTCTTCTCGCAGTCTTTCTTTCGATGCATAGTTAAGAAGGTGAACAAAACGGCTGTAAATTAGAAAGAAGAAGTGAACTACAAGAAAATATAAAAACAGGATGGTCTTAGATAAAATGAAGAGGCAGAAACTGAGAAGCATGCTAATAATGATAAGAGGAATGTAGTTTTATTTGATTAGGAGCTGGATTATAATAACCCCCAAACCTCTTCCCTGGCTTGTCCACCAATAGCAGTTGTGATGAAGGATAATGTTTTCCCACTCCCTTTTTATTCAAGTGTGACAAACAGGATCAGCTGCAAAGCTGTCTCTGGAACAACTTTCTCATTCCAGTAATCCATCAGCGTTATCTCTCGAGCTGCTGCTTCTTCCCGTGAGCCTCCACCATACGTAGTTACCTTGCAAAAAAAGAAAAAAAAGCACAGAAGTCACTTTGCAAGTCATTTCTATCAGTAGCATCGTCTCCCGTAATGCAACCCTGACCACTTTGGCTAAGGCTGAGCCAGCGTCCCCGCTCTACCCTAACTCGTGGTCGGTGAGGTATCAGCAGTGACAGGTGTCAACACAAGACAGACAGAAGCTGCCAAAACCCCAGGACGAATTAAAAAAACAAGCAGCAGCCTGGATCCCGTCAAAGTAAAAGACAATAGCGTTAAAATGGGAAATGGGAAAACACGAATCTTTCAGTCTTAGGGAGATGCAGGGAAAATCAATGGCCAAGGAAGTAATTATTACTGTCCCTAGTATTGAATGGATGTACAGGATAAACTAAAAAAGGGGAGATTGGATAATTCTACAACTTTGATGAGGAATTTAACTTAAAAATGAGACTAGTTGAGGCAGACTGAGGATCCCAGGCATTACCAAAGGATGCAGCTTGTGCTGGGACTCTGCTGCTCAGCTAATATGCTAAGGAACTGTTCTGGCCTTGAAGCTGAGTTTACGGCACCATTTCTGATCTTGCTGTAGAGGAAAAGGTAATTATTACAGTGGGGCCTGGTTGTTCAGTCCCAAGCCTGAGTGCGATGGACCCAGCAAACTAACGGGAGCAATGACAGTGATTCATGACAGTGCCTCCTAGAAATCCATCACGTTCCGGGTTCTGCTTTCTATCTCTGTTTGTTATGAGGAGTGAGTAACAGTTGTGTTCTGCTCCCTGGAAATCATCTGATAGCATTAACTGAGAATAGCAATGCTATCTGTTATTATTAGTAATTATAAAAGTGTCATATTTTTTTTCACTGCAAGAAGTATAAATTCCCTTGGATAGACTTATATAAGTTATTTGTTTTTAAACTCACCACAAGCTTCTTATCTATTACGAAAGTTGTATTTGCAGGTGGATGCAGTGACTGTTCAGTGAACAGACTAAGGGAAAATAAAAAAGCCTGGTGGTGCAAAAACCATTTGAATACAGAGCTGTAACAAATAATCCCTAAGATAATCTCTTCCCCCTGCTCTGCTTGTGGCCAGCTTCTTCTCTCAGCAGTAACTAATAGCTGGCAGTTTGGCTTTGACTTTCAGGGTAGCGCAACAGTGCTTAAAGCGCATGTGAAGTAGAAGGAAGGAGGCATTAAGGCACTGGTGCATCTCCCCGAGCCTCAGGTAGCAAAAGCCAGCCTGTGCCCGTGAAACTCATTAAAGTGGGTCCAGATCTGCTGTCGCTCATGCCAGCTGTCTGCTCCAGAAGTGCCGTTAGGGCTGTTGGAGAGAAGACGAATGGGGCGACTCCTCAGCCGTTTCGGGTGACCTGGCCTTGGAGTAAAGGCGAGGCAAGGAGCTGCTGGCCCTCTTTTATGCCATCTTACTCGCCTGTTAAGCCAAAGTAGTAAAAAAACTGGCTGTCAGGTTTCTAATGCACTGGTTGGCTTTTAAGGTAGTAAAGGGACTAGCACCCTGAAACTCTCCTAAGTGTATTTCCAAAAGACAAAATGTCTGCTTTTCCTTTAGCAGTCAATGAAATCATAGCATGGCTGCAAACTTTGACCCTATTTTGTGAAGAAATATGGCACCAGAACTCACTCTGCCTCTACTGTCCTCCGATTTGCTAATCACACATCCCTCGGGTAGCTTGGACTGCAACCCACCTGAACCGAATTCAGCACCTGAACTGTTTCCACACTATCTGGTTAAGGGCCAAGGAGATGAACCTGTGTCCTGTGCAGAGTTCTCCAGGAAGAATTTGCAGTTTGCAATATATTGCTCTTACTGTTTTCTGATAGCACCTTCCTTCATGAAGCTCCTGTAAGCAGTGCTGAAAGCAGGACCATACTGCCACACTGTTCAGAAAAGGGCTGTTTTCTGATAAATGCAGGTCCCAGAAGGTAGGATGCTCTGTGCACCTTGGGCAGCCACATTTTCCATTTCCCAGTGGCTTTCTATTAATCCTCTGAGCCTGTGTAAAGCACAGTTTGCTCTTCTACTGCAAAGGGAAAGTATATGCATTATTTTGAGATAAATATGTGCTAGAAAAAATCAAAGCACTCTTAACACCCACGTCTACCAGATTAACTCCTATGGCATGGCAATGCTTGACAGAAATGCTTTGTAGTGAGAAAAGTTGGGGTTTAGTTAAGAACTGAGAAGACACAAGGTTACAGCAAAATTCGTCTCCGAAGCTGCATTCTGCTTGGGAGCCTGACAGCGCAGAAACGGTGCCATGCTGAGCAGCTGTAAATCCTGGGAAAGCAGGTATGAACTGCAGACATTCAATAAGGAGCAAAGGCAAAACTGGGGCAGTATTTCAGGCTACTTTGACACTTAACTTTCAGTCCATTTATGTTCTCGTTTATGTAGGAGGCGATCTCCTCTATCCTTCACAAGGTGATGCATAGCATATTGCTGTGCAGACAGGACAAATAACCACGGATAGTAGCGACAGAAGTGACTAAAAGCCCACAACGTCACAAAGCAAAGAGTATTTTCTTCCTTGCGTATACCTGGACACAATGTATATGTACACGCACTGTTAGCAATGGTCATCTGTGCCGTATGACAATCTGTATAGCAGCAGGATTGCTACGCACAAGCTTCGCTGCTCAGCTTGCACTTTGACTGTGGGAACATCTCCTTAGGCTGCGTTTCCATCATCTCAAATGTGTAATGGCAGAAACAGTCCTGATCTCTCCAGCTCTGGGGAGGATTTCTTTTTTCCTTTTTCTATCTACCGTGTGAATTCACATGCAAGGCCAGTGTTTTTGTCAGAGGGGAAAAAAATTAAAAGACAAGAAGATAACCTCTCAAGGAGGGAGAGGTTTAATTCTTTTCCTTATAAATAAAGGTAAAAGTAAAGAAATAAAAAGATAAAAAGAAAATTCCTTACCATTTCTAATTTTTCAACCCCTTTTAAAA
Source organism: Crypturellus undulatus (assembly GCA_013389825.1). Taxonomy (NCBI): domain Eukaryota; kingdom Metazoa; phylum Chordata; class Aves; order Tinamiformes; family Tinamidae; genus Crypturellus; species Crypturellus undulatus. The sequence continues at coordinate 315,072 of VWPW01020777.1, forward strand.
AGTAGAGTGATAATCCTTCTGCGATGGATTGCAACGTGTCTGTGTTCCCAGATTTATAAATAGGAATTTAGAATGGAAAAGTTGTTATAATGTATAGCTATCTCAGACACATGGTCTAATCAACAATGCATTAATTAGCAGTACAGAGGAGAATTGCATCAGGAGACATATCTTCATTTTTTTTCCCAACATTTTACTTTTGATGTTCCTGAAATTGTTCCGCAGTAACAGCAACAGAGCAGATATTTACTCAAATTTTGGGAATGAGGGAGCCAAAGGGAAATTTTCTTTGGAAAAAATAATGAGGTAAATATATTAGATAAGACATTAATTTTCAGGGGAGAGGGATTTTTTTCTCATTTATTTCTTGAGGGTGTAATCCGTTAAGTTATTTGCTGCTAGAAAGACCGTAGGAGATATAACCTTACAGTGAGCAGCTCTTCCACATAGGCCATGTCTTGGGCATCCATCCTCTTCAGTAACCTGCTGTGCTGTTTGAACCATACACTTCTACTTGACAGCTTGTTTTTTGACATAATAAATGGGACTCATTTCTGTAGCCTCCATCTTTCAGTCTCCAGTGCCTACAACAAGTCCTCCAGGCATATTTGTAAAAAAAGAGGGCATTCAGAACCAAGCTTTGTTCATTTGAAAATGAAATAAATTAGGCAATATGCACTAGATGTTTGTCCCGAAGGCTAGTATTATTTCTATTTAACCAATGTCTGTCATTTACTGAAATACCAAACCACACATTTAATTTTAATGTTACTGTCACATCTGAATTGATAAGTTAGGTATGTAAATTTGATTTCAAATGAGAAATTAAATGGCTAATCAGCTGATCATTACAGTCATACTATGTCATTAGCATTTTAGGTTTTACATTATTATTTCTCTTTGACTACTGGGTGGTTTAACTTCACAGCATGTTATTTAATGCAATTGCTATTTTTCTTGCTATATTTAATTAAAACTTGTGAAAAAGAAAAACATTCACAAGGGAAACAGCCTAAATTACTATTTTCAAATAGTCTGGTGTACCTCAAACAAAGATTTAAAAATATTAAATAAACACGTCTAACAGAGATTTAAACATATTAAACAAACATGTCTATGGATGCAAGGTATTACATATACTGACTTCAGCATGTATTTCATTCTGTTCAAGTAGAACATTCTGATCTGCAGTCATTTATGTGCTTAATGATGACTTGACTTTTGTTTTGCCATCATTTGATGTGTTTTGAGTTGATTGTTTTTCTGTTGCCACTGTTGAATCCATGGGAGGCTGCTCTTGCAAGAAGTTAGGGGAGGTTTGTGCTTGCATCTTGTTTTGTGATTTGGTCTTCAAGGGTCAGTCTTCAGATGTTGGCTCCCTGTGGATGATGTTACATGTTCTTGTTTTTCTCTTTTAATGCATTTGTTCTGTTGCAGATGAGTTCGGCAGAATCCTGAAGATCCTTTGTGGGGTTATTTTATAAGCCAATAACCTTACTTTCTTTCAAGACAGAGATTGATGAGGAGAAAGTTTATGGGAAAGAGTATAAATTATCAGAACTTTTTTTCTTTCCAAGCTCCTTGCTTGGAGCCTGATTTGGGATTTAGTGGGAGTAACTTTTGTATAGTGGGAAATCCACACAAGCTTGATGAGTAGATGCAGACAGTTCACACATGCTTTGAAATTCCAGCATATACATGCCCTGAAAATGTCATTTTCCCTGAATGTGGAGCTGAAGAAAAATTATTCTTCTTATGGTAGGAATTTCTTCCTACCATTTCAGCTCTGGACTGCTTTGATGATGAATGATCTAGGCACCCAGACTGAATGGTTTCTGTTTCCATAGTTCTTTACCTGTCCTCTTGGTTTGGCCGTTTGTAGGACTAAGCTATCTGTTTCGAAGGCACAGGGGACTAGGCAGCACTGGGACAGGGAGACTGCAAGGGTGGCTGGCAAAGGAGTAAGAAACTAGGAAACCAGGACTGTGAGTTGAAGTGGGGAGCAAGATTAGGAGTTTGGCAATGAGTCCATGTAGGAGAGACTGAAATGTCTTGAGGCAAGGCTGGGAACAGTCAGTGCTTGTGATGTGCCAGGCAGCTTGGAGAGAGGTCTAGGAACGGAGCTGGGCAAAAGGAGCTTCAGTGCCAGCAGAAGAGCAGAAACTGCCCAGACAGAGACACTCGGGAGTCTGGGGTTCAGAAGACAACTGGAAACTTAGGGTGGAAGAAAAAGAAAATATGGATGAGCAGCCAGAAAGGGAGAACTAGTTAGCAAAAAAAGAAAAAAAAAAAAGGGTAGAGGGGAAATAGCAGCAGGCAACAATGCCTAGATGAGGGCTGGCTGTGTAAAAGGACGAGGAGTGGAATGAGGAGTTAGAGCAATTCTGGGACTCACTAGGTGAGGAGATGTGCCTATTTGGAGCAACCAGATTTAGGGCAGAGGCAGCTGGAGAAGGATGAGCAGGCCAGATAACACAAATGCGCACAGAAAAACGTGCTGCTTAGACCATTAACAGAACTCTGTGTTGTAGGTCTGAGTTTGGTGGCACAGACTCATGTCAAGAGTGAGTGTCATGATTCAATTTGCCTCTCTCCCACAGTTAGGCACCCTCTGTCCCCAGATACCTACATTTGTGCCAGTAATTTTCCTATGCTGCCTCTCACAGTCTTGGCAGTGCTGACTAACTACCTATCTGTCTTAGAGCTAAATCTTGTCAAGATTCACAAATTGCCATTCTTTTGCCTGTCTTTTTTGATTAGGCATCCGTTTCAGAACCTATCTATTAGATTAAGTCTAGTGCAAGCCAAGGTGCCATTGGCATAGGCAATGCCACCAGTATTTTTCCAGTATCCCTGTGGCTAGAACATTTATTTAAGATGTGGGAGACTTGGCTTAAAATTATTCAACTAGCAGATATACTTGATGACTCCAGCGAGCAGCATTCTTGGGCTGAAATCACCTGCTGGTTTCTGCTGACATTGACGCAAACAGTTAAAACATTTGCCTGAAGTAAGATCAGAACTTCCTCTTGCCTCTGCATTACACCTATTATCTGTATGTGCATGCGCATGAATGTCTGTCTGTTAAGTCTGAGGCTTGTTCCCTTCTTGTAGTCTGGTGAATAAGCATTATTCCCTGAGATATGGAATAGGTTTCCCTAGGGAGTTTGTGAATCTGCATGTCTGAGGATCTTACTTTTAGATATTGTATAGGCATCTTGAGACTACGTAATCCTGTAAACAAACTAGGGTTTAATTGTGGAATCTGTCCAGAACTAAATTGGCATTTTGCACAGATTCTTATCGCTTTCAGTCCTAAGTTTCTGGATAACCTGGGACACGTGGTTTGAATTGTGGGAGTAATATCTTCACTTTGCTGTAGATGATGCAATAGCAGCTGTAGTTTGGGTGGATGGGATAGTACATCTACCCGGGCATCCTGACCATTTAGGCTCTGAGGGTTCAGGCTCAGCACTCAGCTTCTCACTTCTCCAGCAGGCGGATGAACCCACCATCACTCTCGTCAGCTCCCGAGGGTGCCCAGAGGATTGTGTTTGTGCAACATCCAAACAGCGTTGTGAAGAAGACCAGAAAAAAGGAAAGGAAACTTCAGAAAAGTTTTTATGTATGTGTCTAAAGCCAAACTCTGAAAAATGAGAGGACAAAACAGTCATGGTCAGCTCATTAAGTGAGTACTGTCCATTCAGAATGAGACATGGTCAGGCAGGAAAAAAATAATAGCTGAAATGGGGAAAAAAATAGCTATCTGTACATAAAGTTGAATACTCTCACATTAAATTCAGCATTTCTAAACTGTGGAGTGTTCGACTTCACACCTTTTAATGAGGTTTGTAGGTAATTTCTATATATGGCTTTCAAAATCTGACAGATGACAAGCTTTTGCAATTGCTGTCCTTTTATTTTCAGAATGAGATCTATTAGGTCACAGAATAAACTCCTAAGGGAAATGATGGTTGCTTCAGTAGTTATCTCATTTAAAACTATAACCTACAATATACTTTAAAGAACAGCCCTACAGTGATAAGCCAGAGGACTGCATGACTTAATGGGGCTTTTTCTGTTTGTGCTTATTTGGTTCTGGGAAAGGGAGTTAGCTTGTCTCTGTATTATCCTGTTGCTCTGCCTCAGGGAAAGATTGGACATGGGCAGGATAAATTAATTTCCATTTTGGCTGTTCCTTCCTCCCTTTTACCTGGCATTGTATTTGAAGTCCCCGTGTTGTGTGATCAAAAGACATACGATGCCCTAGTCGGGCAGCTCTGCTACCAGCAGCAGGGGTGTTCACAGCACAGACCATACTAGGGATTATGGAGATACTATCTGACCAGTAAAGAGAAGAAAAGCATCCAGTCTTTAATAAATTGGCTGTGTCAGTGGGGGCTGGAGAAACATTTGATCAGTGTAGACAAGGTAACACTTAGTAGAAAGCTTAAGGATTAACTTTTAAACTCTAGCTGATGTAGAGAAGGGAAAAGGAAAATGTTCATCTTGTGAAATTGGGTGCATTTTCTTCGCAGAGCACTAAAATATCATGAAACGGCAAAATCTTTCTTTGACTTACATACATTGCCTTACTCATGTAGTGCCTAAAAATCATTTAGCCAGAAAGATGAAGGCTTACCTTACCCATTTTTTTTCCTGTCTATTCAGTGTCACTGCAGCTAAATAAAGAAATTGAGAGCACCTGATATGCGATTTAATTTTTTCCTTCCTTGCGCTTCTCTTTGCTTCCCTTCTAGCCTTAACTTATTCCTGCTACCTCTCCCTCCCTCTTCAGGTAAAACATTGCCCTTAAGCTGTGCTCCCCCTCTAGCAGCTGTCTGGGCTGTTTTCCCCCTGTAAACGCAGGCCGCAAAGATGCAGGTTTGAGTCCAGCTGGCAGCACTGCTGGCACATGAGCAAATCTCAGTCCTCCTGATGTGTCTAGAGTTGCCTGAAGGAAGAAAGCATTACTGTCTGAACAAGAAAAGTACCCAGGGATAATAACCTTGGCAAATATAATTGCTACTAGCATTGTGAAATTTGACATGATTTCTTCGATTACCTGTTCTAGAAATAATGTATTCCCGAACTGCAGTGAGGTGTGTAATGGCTACTCGTTAAGTTTGCAAAACACTTACCATTCTAGTGCTGGTTTTGGGTGCTTGTAGCTTTATTGAAGCGTTCAAATTTCATCTTCCAACTCTGTCTGAAAGCTCCTTTTTTCCACTCCTTTTTTCTGCTAATGTAAAAATGAATAAAATCAAATTATATAAGTTTTAACCACATATTGCTTCACCTACAGGACTGATTTTCATTGTCCCCTCAGTTAAATATTCTGGATAAGCGATTAAATACTCCTGTATCAGAGAACATGATTTAGTTTTCATTTTTTTAATTATGTCAGGAAAAGGTTTATTTTGTATATTAAAATAGGGATGCAACTAAATGCCAGCCTGAACAACCTCCTGCTTCAGCTTCTCTATGAGCTGACAAAGGCGGTTTCCCCAAAGTGCTCTTACCCTAGGATTTGCTTGAAAGTTATAAAAGAGGTGAGAGGAATGGGGGCTTCCAAGGACAAAGTGGGTTTAGATGGTTTATATTTAATTTAATGGGCATAGACTATCTTGTTCTATTCCCCACTAGAGAAGAGCTGTCCTAGAGGCATTAAGACAAGGTATCTACTACTTAGCTGATGAAGGATGAGGTCTCTAATTGTTCTAACCATGCCTCTGCTACTATGTCCTGCCCAGTTATGGCAGTGTAAAATTTCTCTCTCATGAATAGTTTTAAGAAGATGAAAACAATGTGCAAGCGTATAAGCTAATTCTTGGCATCTCCTTGTTCATTCATCACAAGATACACTGCTATTTATCAATTATCTTGGCACGTGGACATGTGGGCTTCCTCATGATAGTATGGAGGAGACAAAATAGTTTCTCCCAGGTGGACCAGCAGAAAACGTGTTTAAATAGGGTTGGTTCTGCGGGTCTCAAAACAGTGTTGTGCAATGGTTTGATTAAATCAGGATTACTGGGGGATTCAGTTGGGTTTCAGCTCTCTTAGAGTTCCTTGTGAAATTTGGTGTGACCATGAATGACTCGCTTCTTTCTGTTTTTAATCAAGATCAAAAATGTCTATAAAGTCATGTATTGTTTAGTACTTCAGTGAAAGCGTTAAAACATCCGAAACAGGCCTCCCCCCTCCCTTCAAAAGCCAAGTAATTTAACTCAGGAAGATGCCTGTGCAGTTGCTCCAAAGTTTTATTCGATTTTGCAGCCCACTGCAAAGTTCAAGCTCTGCTCTCTCTCTATCAGTGATGTTGGAGGGTACCTTGGCTAACAAAACCAGAAGCTGTCACTTGGTTCTTAAAATGCTGCTTAGCATTTTAACGCGTGCTGCCCTTGGCCATGGGAGAGAGAAGCTCCTGCAAAAAGTAGTATGAAATGCAGTTGGAAAATGATCTGCCACTTGCGTGAGTGGGACGGAATTACGGAAGATTTGTCATGGTCAGCAGGGAAGATTAATGGAAGCGAGGACTTGAGTCAATCAGTGCTGAAACAAACTGAACCAATTAATTAAATGGAAACACTTAGCAGAGCTTGTATCAATAAATACAGATGAATATTGATGTGGACCTGTAAGATCCTGGGGTGGGAGGGGGCAGAGTGAAACAATGAACAGAATAGGAAGAATTTAGAGAGGAGTTTCATGCTGTCTCAGCTGATGATGTTTCAGTAGGATTTTGTACTATGGGGAGATCAAAATGTCCTAGGACTTTACAGAGAAGCTGGAATTTTCTGTAATTTATCTGTTTTGTATTTCTTGCCCAGTTTTCAACTCTAGCTTTCAGCTATCCCACATGACTTTTAGTTTTGTATTGCCTATGTTATTTATTCAAAATATAAACCAACCCTGTGCCTTTATTATGTTAATCACATGATTAAGGCAAAACTTTACAATCCTAAAGCACCATGGGGCAGTTAAAATACTTTGAGATAGCATTTTTCATGGATTGATTATTCAGATTCCTGCAGATTCTTACAATTGCTTATAACAGGATCACCTACATGGTTGGCAGAGTTCCTCTGGAGCAGCTCCTCTTCTGGACTTTTCCAGAAGGGCAAGTTCATAAACGAACATGAGAGAGTGTAAGAGTCTTCAGGCTGCAATTAGCCACAGTTTAAGAGACGTAGGGGTTTGATTAATAGTGTAGATATATTTGGTGGGCAGCAGGAAGCGAATGGGTGCTGTTAGAAGGAAGACTGACTGGGACAGTAAGGAGCATGATGGTTAAGTAGGGATAGAGAGAATTAAAATTTTGTTTGTCAAAGAAAGAAGTGCTCAGGATTGAGCTCTGGAGTATACAACTGTGAGCAAATGGAGTATCTTTTTCAAAATACAGAGTTTACAGAACTACAAGAGAAAAAACAAATATCCCGAAAGTTTTTATTGTTAGTTAATTTTTACCTGTTTTTTCCTTCCAAAGACTGAAATGTGAGGTAACAACAGGAGTGTGGCTAGATAAAGGAATAGAATCATTTGTTTCTTTTTCCCCTTCTTCCCCACTGGTATCTAAGTCAGACACATACACACACACACACCAAAAAAAAAAAAAAAAAAAGTTGTCTTAATAACATTATTTCTGCATGATGACCAATTATCTTTGAGGGACAAGCTTCCTTCATAAAGGAACACTGCTGGAAGGGCTATATACAAGTTCCCAGTATAGAATCCAAATTGAATTAAAGCGTCCTTCTGAGCTGGAATCTGTCCCTGAAAGACAGAAGAGATGGAACAGAATAACATGCAGCTTAAATTCATCTTGCTGTATCTCCGCTCCAGGAAGTTAGTGCATGGTATGACCTCAGAGTGGTTCATTTCACTGCTAAAGGGAATTGTTCATCTGAGTGAGGGCAGCCAGACAAAACAAAGAAAGAGGAGTAAAAATGCTGTTCCTGATCCTAGGCTGAAATGGATAAGACCAAAACTCCCTCTCTGAGCCTGATGAAGGTGCCAATAAAATCATATATTCTGCAGCCGACATGATTGGGAGCAGATTCAGAGTTTATTTTTTTCTTGTTTTTAAGAGGTGTCTTTATATTGCTTGTAAATGACATGAATATTCAAAATGTTCAGTGTTTTTATAAGTTAAGGAGGAAAACATGCTTGCTTGGAGCCTTTCCCTCTTTCCCAGGAGCTGAATGGGGCAGCTGCAGGTATCAAGAATACAGTTTTGATCAACAATGTTTTGCTGAGTGAAAACAAGAAAAAAAAAATATCCATGGCTTAAGAAATAAAATTTTAAATCTAGTGCAATGGCAATAAAAATGAATATGTCAAAAAGATCTTGTGGAACTGTATCTTCCCTAGGGGAACTCTGACATTTCAACTCTTCTGGCAAATTCAAATCAGGCAAAATATTCTTTAGATGGACAAGGCTGTTTTAAATTGATGTTCTTAAATAGGCTCTTGTCCATTTAAAATAAAGGTTCTAATAATCTCTTGAGAGTTTCCCGTCAGTTACATCCATCTGAAAGAACAGGAGGAGGGTATGACTGTAAAAAAACCATAGTTTTTCTTTAGTAATTTCCCATTGTAGATTAATAATGGCAGAATTCTTTGTGAATTTAAAGTGTTTACATGAAGGAGGCTGGCTGACGTAAATCAAGACTCCTGTAAGTGTTGTGGTTTCTTTGCTCTATTAAGTTGTTTACTTTCAAGAAAGAAGGGAAATCCCATGTTAACCCCATCGCGAGAGCACAGAGGTAGTGGGGACTCTTTCTCCTGTCAGAGCTGAAAAGAGCTCCTGCCTCAAGGACAGTGGGAATAAGGGTGTTTTGGCTGCTAACAACGGTGTGTCTTCATTTGACGTAGGATATCTGGGATTTTCACTGACTCTATTATTAGATCTTCTGTCTTCGGTGCGTCTCAAACGTCTGCTAATTCGAGGCAATGGGAAACTTACGTAATCCACACAGGTGCTAATATATCAAGAACTTTTGACTTTATAATGGCAATAATTACGTCATGGAGTAAGAGAAAAGTCTTACTTTTAACATTTTCTGTTTACTCACAGAGGCTACTGGGATGACCGGGAGTGCGGAATAAGGTTATTACTGATTAAGCTTCACAGCAGCTCAAGCAGTTTTATCCGATTAGGATGTGAGAGGGGTTTCTTTGAAGTGCTAAAAAAGATAAACCCAGTGTCCTGAATCCCAGTTCCTTGTCTTGCAGAGAAGGAGATGTGATATTACAGCATGCACCTGGATGGTATTTTACTTTCATATCCAGAGGAACTCTGTGAGAAGATTCAGCATAATTAGTTTTTTAAATATACTACTTTAGTGTTATGAGGACATAGCTGGCTAATTTTCTAGGTTAAAAGACACAGATGGGTGAAGACAAAAACCTTGATTGTTAAGTAGAAATTGTCTCATAGCTTCGGAAATTATTTCTTTTAAAGCAATTTAGGTAAATGAAAACAGAAATATTAGTTCAATACTTATTCTCTACAGAACTGAAGTTCCTGTTTTGTTTTTGTTTTTGCAACAATGTTAAAAGCTGCCCTAGTGTAATTCTATTGAGCCTAATGAATTGTCGCTGGAGATGAATTTGGTCCTGGTATCTCTGTTTTCACCTGCCAGGAAGCAATGCAAATGTTTTTCAGCTGACTTTACATATTAATCACTTCCAAGCAGGAGACAAGCCCTGAAACAACTCTGTCTCCTTTATATGGGCTTTCTAATTCAGTTTTTTTTTCTAATGGAGTGAGAGGGAAATCAAGATTGCTGCAGTTTTTGTAATGATCTTGAGTTAGTTCGGCAGATTTTTACCGTGTTTTCTCCCAAACTCAGGAATTTCTTGCTGGATTAATCATTGCCTGAGATAAAGCATAAAAATAAAACATAATATGCTTTAAAAGCATATTTGGAGCTCTTGGAGAATAGTGGAAGTAAAACTAGGTTACCTTCTGACTTTTTATTTGATTTCCACATCTCCAGGGATTGGGAATGCCAGCAGGATGGTGGCTGTGCCATGGTACCTCAGACAAGGCTGCGCTCGCTGCTGCTTCCTGCTGGCCATGCATCCCCTTGCTAAACCTCTGTCTGCACCCAGCGTAGAGGGTTGTCTTCCAGCAGCACCTACCCATGATCTAAGATTTTCTTTGGAAAGCTCATCTATAGTCTCATGACTTTCAAATTCAATGCTGGTAACATATCGCTCCTGGAGAACATTGGTATACAGCCGATTTTTCCAGCCAGCCCTGCCTGGAAATTGGATTGAGAAGGCATTTTTCCATCAGTGGACCATTTTCATGAAAGAAAACTTGCCTTTGCCAGTTCTATTGACTTGCCAGTTATGTTGACTTGACTCCAACAGATCTAGTTGGAGTTGTTTGTTTTGTTCAGTTTGTTCTACAGGCATCGTGCTATACAATATGAATTTTCAGATGTCCATATAAACATTCAAGGGTCGTATTGCAGGCACTGCTCTCTCTCTTAAAAAAATGTTGGTTTCTCTTTCCATGCTGCAATGGAGTAATCGGTGGTCTAGCACGAATGAGTCGTGAGCAGCATACATCAGGGCCTCTTGAGTCAAGCTAAAGTCCTTCAAGGCTCAGTTTGTAATTAAAAATGAGAATATAGGCATGGTCCTTAAATCCTGATTAGAAGTCACTTAAAATAATTACAGAAGCGAAGAATGCAATTTGAATTATTTTTGCAATGCTAGGCAGCAGCTAATCTTAGTTGGTGAGCAGACATCCCCATAATATAGTCTTGAAAGTGATAATGTAAAATTTCAGATTGTGCTAAAAAAATCATGACTCAGATAAACAAAAGTAGCCAGGCTGTGTAGAGCCAATTCTCAGCAATATGTTAGCAGCTATGTATTGTATATGTCCACTCTAATATAATGTAATATTATTGATATATATTATAATTACCTTTTTATATATTTCCTTGAAATTGATATTATGTATTTTATCAACTATATTATATTATTTTATACATAATTGCATAACTCTCTAACTTCATTATTGTTCATAAAGTCCACTTGCAAAGCACCCATGTGATTTTATTATGCAAGTTTATTTAGACTCTTATCTCCCTAGATTTTAAACAGCATTTTTTTTTCTCCTGCATTTAATTATTTCTTAATTTTATTTACTTTGTTTTGACTTTTAAGCCTGACCGAGGATCAGAGTTGCTTGGGAATGAGATTAGAAAAACAAGGTTGTGCTCACTGTAATATTTTGGGTTTGTTTTTTAAAGTTTTTATTCCACCCAAATCTTCTGAACAGTAAGATGCACATTATAGAGTACAGTTGTCAGCTCAAGGCAGCCTTCCATAAAGTATTGACCATTAGTGCACTATCTGTTCTACTGCATCACTCACATGATTCATCAAGAGCTGGGCAGGAACGGTTTGCTTTTTCTGGCTAGTACACAGTCATCCTTAATGTATTTTCTGAGATTTAAATTCAGTGCAGAATATTGCAAGGATTTTAGACAATGCAGTGCCATTAAAATCTTTTGTACTACCTGCGTATTCATCAAAAACTATAGTTAAAGCCATATATATCTTTACAGTTTCCTACTAAGCATTTTTGAGGTCGTTTATTCCCTCCTCCTCACTTAGAATCTACTTTGCTATGGGAATAGATCTGCAGCTTTGTCCTGATCCTGTCGTTGTGTAGGTGGGAAAAGTAGCTCTGCAACTACATTTTGCTTTCATAGGAAACCAATTTTTACTTCATCTCTAAGCCTGTGTTCTATTCTTGATATGGAAAGAAAATAATATTTTAAGTGTCACTTTCTCTTCTTATCAACAGAAATGAGAGTAGGAACTTTCATACATGCGCCTACTTTTTCTTTTTTTAAATATATTTATACATGCATACATAAAAATCACCATATTTAGAGAGGTGAGGATCAGATGGGCATTTCTGTTGGGGTGATTTAAAGACTTGCATCCATCTCCAGTGCAGATCTGTGCCCCTTCCCAACAGGAATGTGTTCATCCCCTGGGTCCAGACGCACCTGGTTCATCACAGATGTTGTCTGCTGTGTGTTAATAACCCATTTTAACTCATGCAGCAGGCTCCTGGGAAGGCCTGGGCAGGGTTTTCATGAATGATGGTAGAGGCAGGATTGTGTCTATGCCCATGTTCATAGTTTCTGAGACACGTGGAAGGGTTTAAAAATACGTTGGTTTTGCTGAACCAAGAACCAAACACCTTTGTGAAATGTAAGACTGTAAGAGCACACTCTTGTATCTTCTTCTTTGGAAGTTACTTGGTGCTCTGTTAGTGACTGGGAAAGCCTGTGGTCCATGAGGCAAGCGGGGTTTGTTAAATGTATAGCATGAAAAGGATGCCACTAAGACCAGCTGACTTGGGTCAGAAGAGGCGCATGTCAGTTTGGGTGCGCAGATTGGGAAAGAAGTGTGTAAATCCATTTAATCTGGACTTGTTTAAGGTTAGATAGTTTATCATTACTTCTACAATTACATCAACATAAAAGGGATGAAAAAAAATACTAATTCAGTATATTGCACCCAGAACATGTAGCCATTCGTGCACTGGTTTGCATATGTCTGATTGATCTCAGCTGAGAAGAAAAGAATGTTTTGCAGATTTGAGTGAATTAAGTCAGAGTACTCTTTGGATGGATTAAGTAGAAATCTTTGTGGTTTAGGTAGATGATGTTGTCTGTATATTTATGGAACTTACCATCACTTAAGTATTTGTTCCTAGTCCTTGAAAATATGTGTGTTCAAGCTTTATTGGTAAAACATGTCATAAGTGGCACTGCTGGGGAGCGAAAGTTAAGCAGTGTTGGAACTCTTAAAGTGATTTATTTTTATCAGTAATCCCTAACTCCCCTTTTTGAGATGACTTGGAAAAAAATAATGAAGTGGGAATCTGACCCACTTTAATCAGTTTATAGCTTTATTTGTTTATTTATTCTCTTAAAATGAGGTAGAGATTCCCCTGGTATTAGATGAATGCTTCAGAATATTTTGATTCATTATTTTGTTTGCATTTGCCTTAATTTGGGAAGATTAGGATAAAAAAATCTTTTTTTCATTAACTTTCTGAGGCTGCCTACTCCTAGGAAATCCCTGATAAAGTCCCAAAAGGGCTGTTTCATGACAAACTTATAATTACTTAGTCAATGAATTTCTGATGCACGATATAATTAAAAGTATTTTCATTCTTGATTTGTTACAGAAATGAGATTTGAATGATTTAGTCAGACTGATAATAAACACACATTAAAATGTCCTACACTTGAATGAAATATTAAGATTGAACTGTGAGCTTGAATTCTTTTTTTTCTTAACATAATGGGTATAGTACTAGGGGGATCCATTGTAGAGCAGGGTACCTCAACTTAATAGGCTTACGGTATAAGATCAGCTTTGGAAGACTGTTGTTTTCACTTTGCATCTTTGCCAATATGCTGCTATTGAATTTTAATTTAGAGATTGAGGTAGAGAATGACAGAAATATCTCAGAGAAATGCTGGATTTTTGTTGTTATTGCTCATGTTTCTATAGAAGACATTTTACCACAGGGAATCACAGATTATTGCCACAGTCTTAAACACCATCGTTTTTTTGTTGAGTCAAGTTTTAAGCTAAACCCCACAGCACTGGCTGGATTCTGTAACTCCCAAAGGAGCGATGAAGAGACAAGGTGGGAAAAATCTCCCCACTCTGCTCTGTGACTACCTGCTGGTACCCTCCCTCAACCCCAGTCTTGCAAGGAGGATGATGATAAAGAGATACTTAGTTACTTGTTAAAGAGAGAAACCTAAACCTTCCTATACCTACTGGCACCAGCAGAATAACTCTTTCTAACAGCTTTTGTTGCCATGTACAAGCCAGTTCTGACCAATAGTCAATCCTAACTAGACCCCACAGCTGAAACCATCTCAGCAGCAGCAATGACCAGGTGTTTCTGCACATCCTTGGGCTCTTTTCTTTTGTTTTCCTTTGTTGTTTAATTTCCCCTTAATGACGTTTAAGATATTCACCACTAATCTATGTTTTGTTTCTTATATTTCTTTAGACATTATGATGAATAAGCATAGCACTTGCTGTTTTTTTCCCCTTTCTTCCATCCTTTCCCCTTCACAGGCCCTGAAGGAGGATGCGTGTGCACAACGTTAGTGTATTTCTGCTTAAGATCAGGGCTGGCACCTTACTAGATGCCAGACTCCATTTTAGAGTCTCAAGACCCTCATCTATGCCCATGTTATTTCATTACTGACTTATTTAAAAATATGGTCTGTACATGTTGGCAGATATGCAAATTTTAATCCGTGAGGGGGGAAAAAAAACATGTTTTGTATATTGTGCACTACCAGTAGAGATCACAAGAGATGAATAGGGGATTAGAGCTTTGCAATTAGAGATGCTTCAGCAGTGCAGTTTCCCGTGACATTACATGGCCTAATAGATAAAAACACAAAAATTACCAAGAAGTTGAAAATGTTATTCACTATGCACAAAGTTAGCACCTAGTATATGTTCAACTGTCTGTGAAAATTAATGAAATGTTGGTTTGAAAGCTGGAAACATTATTAGATTATATTTTAATATGGCAGGCGAAGATGAAGTACACTCCATGTAGTGAAATAAACAGAAAAGTCTGCTTGCCAAGAGTTCTTGTGTTTCAAGAGTGGGAATAAGACAGGTTTTAGATCAACTGAAAAACTGGCCTGTTTTTAGCAGGATACACAAGAATCTCGTATGCTGCTTCACCTGGGAGATGCGTACTCATTTCCATAGGAGCCAAAATGGTGGGAAATTATTGTCAAAGATTTCAGCACATTCTGTTATGTACAGCCTGCTTATAAAGTGTGTTAATGGACATCAAATAATATGAGAAGAAAGTAGCTGTAATTTTCATGCACATTAACAGCCCTAAAAATCAATTATATTAATTGTAATATGTGTTTGGCCAGGAGAGCGTTTAAGCCATTAGAAAGGGAGGGAGGCTGGGGACACTGTCACATTTCCTTTGGCAAGCCATGCATGTGATCCTGTGCTCTGACTTTCATGCCTGCTCTAGCACTGAAAGGCAATCCCAGACATTTTTATTCTACTGGCCCATTTCAGCCATGTTTGGCAGAAGATTAAAGGTCTTGGAGGTAATTAACTTTGTCAAGTGTTGTGCAGCTGTGGCATCTTTCAGTGGCCCCAGAAAGGCAAAGATTAGCATTAGGTCACTACACACCAAAGGATGCACGCTGGAGAAATGCCTTATAAAGCTCCTCCAGATGCGTTGGTAGGTCTTTTACCTTTTGGGACACCAAAGACGTTCAGCCTCAGGACACTCATCAGTAGGAAGCCAGATCAGTAGTTTCAATGGAAATGGTGTATTTTCAGCATATTTTGTAAAATGGCCAACTGCTGACTTTATTTGAAAGTGATATTCAATTCATAAGTGCTTCTGGATGATCAATTTTCATGTCCAGCAATTCTTTGCTTCCTTTATAACACAAGGAAGTAACTTGCTACCTGTGTATTTTCTATCTGGAGTCACACCAGTTCTGTGTCAGATGTTTATATGCAGAACTACTTTCATGAAATTCAGCCTTGGGAGTGATAGGGAGAGAAATGAGGAATAATGTGAGATGTTTAGCAAAATCATTTCTGAGACGGGTGTCTCTTTAACAGTCTCCAAAAGCTGGTAGATGAACTTTAAAGGTTGTGCACACTTCAGCAAGCACAGGCTATGCTTCAGCAAACCTGAGACTAAGTGACGATAATGTTAAATGCATATTGCCCACTCCTGTAAAAAGTACAGTTGAAAAAAAACCTCCAGAAATCATGTTTGCCTAAGGATTTGGGAAAAAGGGTGACTTGTGGGTGGATGAGATTTAAGCATCATATAAATAAGCAAAGTGTTCCGAGGCAACTTGAAACCCTTTAAGGAAGGGAATTCACACAGAGAAATCTGTGATAGATACCCTGCCGGAATGTATAAAGAATAAATATCATTTCCAACTTGACAATCGAGTGCTCCATGCTGTCTTAAAGACATGAAAGGAAGGGCAACTGCTAAAGCGATCTTGCAGAACTGCTAAAAAGACCTTATCTTATTGATAAGGTATTGTTGCCTTATGGTATATGTGTATTTTGAGGGAATTCTTGCCTGAGTGCTCAGGTACTTTCATGCCAATGTATTGTTTCCATGTAATTTTCTGTTTCCATGTAATTTTCCCTTCTACCTCTCACAGAAGTTGCTGTACAGTGATGATAATTAAATATACTTATTTAAAGAAATAGCAAAGATAAAAACAGAAGTAGGGTCAAGATCTATTAATATTACAGAATTAGGTTCTATTGGGGCTTTAGTTAATGACTTTTGAGCTTTATCTACTGTAAAATAGAGGAAAATCCTCATTATATGGGATGCAGTATTCTTGAAAATGTCAAGCATTCACAGTGGTAAATTGAGGTACTTTCTTCTTCTCCTCTAACTTGCTTTGATATTTGTTCAAGCAGTTTCCAAGTAAAGCCTCAGATCCTGAAAGGATCTGTATGTATGTATGTCCTTATGCTTCAAATGGGCAACTTGTGCATATTTTCAAGCCTCAGATGTTTTGTTAGACAGAGACTGTATTTAAGTCTTACATTCTTAGAGTCCTCCCTTTCTGAGGGAAGACGGCTTGTTAAGTCCTGGGTCTTCTACAGGTTCTCAGGGCATTTATTCTCAAAACAAATAATCTGTCCTTGCCTGTGTTAGGTAGGGTTAGTGCAATTTAGATCTACTTGCTTCTGATTCAAACAGCAAGGCTATTCCTGTAGTATTCAGTTGCTAGCTTTTCGTTAAAAAAATCAGTTGCTAGTTAGCACCTTTCTTTCAAGGCTGTCTAGCAGTTCATACTGCTGTCAGTCCACAGGCATAGGTCTAAGGAAAAATAATCGGGTTAGTCTGCCTGGAATCAGGCAAGTGAGCATTTCTCAAGTAAAGAGAGTTTTCCAGCCACTTAGCTGAAGATACTTCGAGATTATTCTTCGGTGTGTTCGTCTTTAGGATTTTTTTTCCCCTATTTGTCAGTTTTTATTTTATTCTGTCATATAACACAGCAGCAGAAAGGTAAACTGAGGCACATAAATATTCAGGCGAAAAAAAACCAAAAACCTTTCCACTATTTCTTCCATTCTTGGATTATGCTTCTTCCTTTAAATCTTCCTTAAGAAGCTTTCAAAAATCCATTTAGCCTGACTCAATCTGAAATATAAATAGTAAGCAGGTCACTGTCCCAAATATCGTGTGTGTGACTTTAGTGCTTGGACAGCATCCTGGCACAGCCACAGATAAATGAGTCTCTGGGCAATAAGCTGATTTAAACACGCGTCATGAGACCTATATGTCTGAAATTGCCTGTTTACATGCTGAAACTCCTGGCTGGCCCAAGATTTTAATTGTTAATGAAGGATTAATGATAAATTAGCACGGAGTATGTCATGAACGTTGTTATCACATTGCAAGTTTACTCCTTAGTGTATTCTGCAATAATGTATTAATGGGGTGGTATCCAAAGGTCTCCCTTTGAGGGAGAGGTCTGAAATAAACATGTTGTGTTTCAGCCTTTCATCTCCAGAAGTCAAAGAAGAACAAAACAGACCAATTTAATTCCTGGTGTTTTGGCAGACTTCAGCCTCATCGCTGCGCTGCGACGAGTCTCAGCTTGCAAAAAGTACTGGAGTATAAGGTGTAGCTTCTTATCTCGCCTGTGCCTCTGTGTGGTTCAAGAGGAGGTCACCACCTCCCTCAGAGTTAGAAATCCTGCTGAGCACATGCGTGTTCAGGCTCCCCACGTCATTGTCTTCTTTATCTATACAGATGTATGAAAAGCTCATGCCTCTTCATTTCTATCTGTCCTAAGTATTTTTATCCAAAATCAGTGACTAGAAATAGAACTGCCAAATTTCTTTAAGTGCAATTTCCATCAAATTTGTATTTTAGCAACAGATATAAATTCTATAAATTTACAGCTATGTTTTCCAAAAATGCCATAGACTGCCTTATTATAATTAAGTTATAACACAAAAACTGTACAGTAAAATTGCATTCTGAAAAAGTTTAAATTTGTTTTAAATATTTGCATAGGATCTTATAGTTTTTATTATGCTTCTAAGGGATTCTACATGTCTTTAATTCCAGTTTTTGAATTAATAAAGATTTTGCTGTTAGTATGCCTTCATTCTTGACTCAGTGAAGGAATTTCAGAATAAAGCAGGAAAACATATCGCATGATTCAAAAAGGTGACTGTGCATCTCCTCATCTCTGTTTGACCCAGCACTGCTTTTGTCGTGAGCGTTGTTTTTCCAGTTCCCTTGTAATATCTGCAGGGCACATTCAACTGTCTCAAGTACTTGGCAACAGTCAAATTTGGGTTTTGTCCTCAGCTCTCTGAAGTAAACAGAAGGGACATTCAGCATTACAGGTATAGAGAGTAGCTAGGAATTGCATGCACTGAGTTCAGGAACTGGCAGTTGTTCATTTTCCAATAACTTATCCAGTTTGCTCTTCATTTGTCAGTACAGCAATTAAATATACTCTCATTTTCTGATGGTCAGTCTGAAATAGGTGAAGATTTATTATGGTAGTGAGGAAAGACTTTTCCAAAATAGATCCAATATTTTGCAATGGTGAAACAAAAACTTATATCTTCCTTTTTAATCCAAATTTGCCTTTGGAGTTCTGAATTTACTACTTAAGCAACATTGTATGTCCCTTGGAAGTTCCTCTTAGCCACCATTCCCCAAACCAAAAGGTTTATTTTGTTGTTTCGGAAAGTGTAAGTGGAACTACAAAATGAATAGTAATTTGAGCAAGCTACATACCTTCCCTCTTATAACAACAAGAATGGGGAAAAAATTGCATGAAGAGGGGCAACAAATGAGCATGAACTTGAATTAGATCTTTAGCAAGAGCTTACATACCTGTGGTAGATCCACTGATTTGATGCAATTTGTCCCCATGAAAGACTTGGATTCTTTTTAATAATGCTTTACAAGAGGCAGAAAGAAGATGACATATAGCATCACTAGCCTTAAATTTTAGGAGGTAGCCTATGCTACTGTTCATGCAGAACAATGGAGAAAATATCTGCTAGAAGCCATTTCTATGGAGGAACTTTGTAGTTATGTTTTTCCTGACCATGTTCCACAACATCATGAAAAAATTAAAAAAAAAATCATGTTTGGGACAAGCAGGTGAAACAAGAAAGTGTGTAATAATGTGACTTGACACGAGATTAAATGGAGCTCCTTGTTACAGAGCTTAATATCACTTTATGATACGTAAAGAGCTTCTGTTTTATGGGGACTTTTAATTCCTTACCCTTTCCTTTTCTCTCTTTTTTGTTTTGGGGGAAAGCTAACTTCAACATTATTTAATCTTTTTTTTTAACTTAATTTAACTTTTCATACCTTTGCTATTTTTAAAAACACTTAAGCACTACTTTCAGAGTGATTTGTCTTTTCTTTCCCATCTGTGTCAGCCAATAAAGCCAATATTGCTGCCCATTCATTTTTTGCTTGTTGCATTGATATGCCTATTGCTTATTGCCTGTTAGGATTCTTTTAAAACATAAGATGTTGAAAAATGTCCAGCATACTGGAAATAAGAAGCACAAATACGTGCTTCAAAGAGCATGTCAAAGAAATAATTATCAAATATTTATTGATGCCTATATCGTTTTTGCTGATAGATAGCCAAACATATGTGTGTGTGTGTCTGTGTGTTCGTGTGTGCACTTCTCACATTAAAAAGAAGCCCTGATTCTTAAGAAGCTGTCTAAATAAAGAGAAGGTAAACTGATGATGAAGTTAGTAAAAGTAAACATTTGGTAGAAAACTTTGAAATTATCTAGTCAAATCTTAGTTTAGGGTGTGATTGTGCTTTAATTCTAGATATTATACAAGTACTGCATGCAATGCAACACAATGTTTTATTTATATACTAAATTATCCAATATTATGTGTCTTTGGCCATGTCAGTATTGTAAGATCAAAGATCTTAATGATCATCTCCATCCATCTGTCTAAGGTTAGGATCAGCTACACATAATATATGTAATCCTTAAAAATCTCTTAATACAGACAACTTCACAACCTCCCCAAGCAATCTTTTCATTGCTTACATCTTCTTACAGTAGTTTTCACTACCTTCTACTCCAAAGGCCTAGCTTAAACCTTCCTTGATGCTGCTGAGGTTTTTTGTTTGCTTTTGTTTGTTTTTGACTACTTCTCATACTTTCCAGAGCGATGCAAAAGGAATAAGTTTCAGTGTTCAGCAATTCTGATCACATCTGTTAGCCTAAGGAAGCCTCCACCTGCTCGAGTCCTATTAATCTGCACAGCCAGAACAAAAATGATTAGAGTTTAAATGTTTTCTAAATAGTCAGTTTTGCAGAAAATGATTTTCTTTAATAAAGATGGCATTTAGTTTAATTTTGTCTTTTTAAGTAAACTCTTCCTTAAAACAGATAGAATTATAAAATCACAGCTTGATCTTAAAACTGACAGGCTCCATGAAGCAGAGACTGGTTTACCTCTGGGATCTTCATATGACCCATCTAAATAGCAACTGAGCTGTATTCTCAGTCTGTAAACTTACCCCCTTAAGAGTTGCTTTGGTGCAGTCTAAGATACTCATCTCGGCTTCCTTTGTTGTCAGAAATAGGTGGAATAAATTGCTCTGCGGCTGTTCCTCACTCTCCTCTGGTATAGATAAACCCTAGACAACAATCTCTGGCTGGCCGCTATGTTGTTTTTTTTTTTTTTCCTTTTGTCAGAGGAAATTTGGTAAGATCAAGCTGATATGTAAAGCTATCACCCTCCAGTGACTCTTGTGAGAGCTCCAGCTGTTCTTCCAATCCCTGTAAAACTCCCGAGTTGCACCAGCTGGCTTCCTTCTTTCGTGAAAGCCGACCTCTGCCCAGCCCTGTCGTGTTCAAACCCTCTTCCCGCTCCTTGTCAATCCCTCCATTCACAGGAGCCTTACTGGAGGTCTTGCTCAAATCGCCACAGAATTAATGGGAAGTTTCTCTTTGATTTCACACGGCTCCGAGGAAAGGCTTCTGTCTGCACTGCGACCCTGTAGGAGGTTCCCAGGCTTCCCTATTTTCCAGCCAGCTCTCCCCTTGAAATTGGATGATCAGCTTTCGGATCAAACAGCTGTCAAAGGCTGTGCTGCTAATTTCAAATTCCGTACATAATTAACCTGGTGCATGTACCCCCTGCACCTGAGCTTGGGATTCAACTTGCAGAAGCATATTAAAAGGAATTCACTGTAAATTCAGTTTCTTTCCTTTGGCTGTAGTGCAGACAGAGCTTAAATCTACCACAAGTCATCCCTGTTTATCTTTTTTGATGTATGCTCGGTTTCTCCCACATTCCATTAACAATAAAAGCCGTCGCACGTGTTACAGTTGCTCTCCAACATGCTCTCCGTGCCAAAACACTTTTTACCCAAATACTGGCATATTTGTTCACGGGAGCACATAAGAGAG